>JANRGW010050998.1:0-11506 GCA_024733675.1 Psilopsiagon aymara | reverse complement strand
ATGGAAGGTGTCCCTGCCCGGGGCAGGGGTTGGGGCTGGAGGAGCTTTAAGCTCCCTTCCAACCCAAACCACGCTGTGACTCAAAATCCCTCTGCTCCCACCCTGGGAACCCTGCGCCTGCGTCCGTCCCCTCCCTGCATCTGCTCCTGCTCAGCCCAGGAAAGGCGAAACCCGGATAAGTGGAAGCCGATGTTCCCGGGAGCAGCCGCCATCAGATGCAAACCCGGGATGGGGAGGAGGAACCCTGTGCCCGGACCCTGCAGAGGAGGAGGGGGGCAGCCCCAGGGCTCTGTGGGTCACAGGCAAGCAAAGGATGAGCTAAATTTAGGCACGGGTGGAGCTGAGCCTTTTGGCTTCATCCCCACCAGTACCCGGTGCCAGCCCGCACTGGGATGTGCCATAAAGCATGGTCCAAGGGCAGCCCTTCCCCTCCCTTCCCCTTTGGGAAGGGGTTGGGGCACAGCCCCTCCACAGCCCCAAGGAGGGAAGCTCTGGGGCATGGAGGGACCCCTCTGGGGCACGGAGGGACCCCTCTGGGGCAGGCACCAATGCAAACACGGATGTGGGGAGGAAGGAGGGAGCGTGCGACCAGAGGAGCCAAGGGGCAGCAGAGCCATGGCCAGAGGCAGCCGGGATGGGCCACGCTCGGGGCCACGGCGCTTCCCAATTTGGGCTTGGAAAACAAGAAAAGAGAAAGCGAGGAATGAGGGAGAGGAGGGAGAGGCCGAGGCCCCGCTGGGCACCGCGGCCGTCCGAAACCACGGCGGGGAGGGACGGGGCGATCGCGGGCATCCCGGGACCGGTCCAGGCGGCCCTGGAAGCATCCCGGCCCCCGGGCACCGCGGGCACCGCGCCGCGGCCACGTCCCTGCCCTGCACCGCCCGGCCCCGGGGCTGCGGCATCGCCGCTGCGCCTCCCCAGACCTGTTCGGGCTCCCCAAACCGGCGCCGCTGCCAAGAGGGGCTGGGTAGGAGCGAGGAAAACATCCCAGGGAGGGACCGGAGCCCGTGGGGCGCTGCCAGCGCGGTGGGGAGGCACCGGCGGCAGCGCGGAACGACGCCGGCCCCCGGGCAGAGCGGGCTTGGGAGGTGGCGCTGCGACGGGGATGCAGCAGGGCTGCAAACAGCGGTGGTTTCGGGGTGCAAAGGGGATGGGTTTGGGCTGCAAACAGCGGTGGTTTCGGGGTGCAAAGGGGATGGGTTTGGGCCGCAAACAGCGGTGGTTTCGGGGTGCAAAGGGGATGGGTTTGGGCTGCAAAGGGGGGATGGTTTTGGTGGGCAAAGGGGATGGTTTTGGGGTGCAAAGGGGAATGGCTTCGGGGTGCAAAGGGGATGGTTCCAGATCACAAAGCTGACATTGCACAGATGCCCCCCAGCAGCCCTGCCTGGCCCCACACAGCCCCCAGCTCCTGCTCACCTGGCAGAGGCTGGGACAGGCGATCTCCTCCATGAGTTGTGGGCTGTGGGGAGAGGATGGAGCCATCAGGAGATCCCTGTCCCTGCCCGGACCCTGCCCGCCCCATCCAGCCTTACCCTCTGCTGCCGGGCAGGGGGCTGCAGGGCGCGGGGCTGGAGCCTCTCCGGGTGCCCCCATTTTCTTCCTGCATCCACAGCACATCCTGGGACAGGGAGGGAGATGCCAGCAGCTGAAACCGGCCCTGGATGAGGGTCCAGGGCTCGGGGGCCGCCCAGGGCTCACCTGGAAGCGGGTTGCCAGCCTCTCCGGTGAGGTGTCCCCGTTGGTGTGGCTGGGAGGTGGCACCGGGGACCTGGGGACCAAGGGAGAGTGGTGGCTCCTGCATGCAGGAGCCCATGGCTCTGCCGCTCTGTCATTGCCCGCTGGCAGGGGTTGGATGAGCTTTAAGGCCTCTTCCAACACGAACCAGTCTGTGATTCCCCTGCAGCACCCCCAGGCCCCCAACTGGGACCAGTTGGCCAGGTAACGGCTGCCAGCGCTGCCTGATCCCTAATTACAGACCTGGGACAGGCTCTCATGGGAATGGCGGAGCCCCAGGAGCCGCTGGAAGGGAAAACAACCGCCTCAGCCATGGTCGGGTTCCCCCCGCTCAGCACCCACCTCTCCACCTGCAGCCGGAGCTGCCCAGGGCTCTGCTTGATCTTATTCTGTGCCTCCACGTTGAGCATCTCTGCTGCGCTCTCCCCGTTGATGGTGACAATGATGTCCCCTGGGCGCAGGTCACCCGCGGCCGCCTTCCCGCGCTCCGTCACCTCCATGGGACATGGGGATGGGCCCGGTGTTATCCTGGAGGTGCTGAGGGCCCCACGCATGCATCGTGAAGCCCTCATGCATCACCGTGCCCAAGCACACGGATGGGCGCAGCCAGCTCCTTGTTGGCCCCCAATCCAGGGTGCTCCCATTGGGGTCCCCCATGGAAACATAGCACAGCGCTGCTGAGCTCAGTGAACCCATCCCCACCGTCACCCATCCCCGTGGAGCAGGATCCTCAAGGTCACTGAGCAGGATCCGCTCCCGGAGCAGCCCCGGTATGGAGCCACCCCGGCATCCCTCCCCAGGGCACGTGGGGGGCTCCTACCTTGGAGACGGTGATGGGCTTCCCAAAATCTCTCCCCCCTGTGATGCGGAAGCCCCACGGGGCAGGACCGGGCAGGGTGATGGTCATGGGCATGGCAGCGAGCGGCCGGGCAGGGGCTGCAGGGTCAGGGTGCCCCTGGTGCCGAGGAGATGGGGCAGAGGAGGGACCCTGAACCCTGCACAGGGATGATGGAGCCCAACAGCGCCTTCCTTCCGGGGAGGGGACCCGCGTCCTCGTGCTGTCACAGGGTGCTGGCAGCTTCCTCTTGCTGCTGTCCCCAGCCAAGGCTGTTGGTGGCTTCCTCCCCTTCCAGCCCTCCCCTGGGCCCGAGGGGTGCCAGGCTGCGGCTGCAGGGGATGGAGCAGCAGCGGTCCCCGGGCCCTTGGGCAGGGCAGGAAATGGGCGCTGGTTTGGCCACGGTAAAGACAAACCAAAGGGGTCTGAGGGGAGGATGTGGCTGGTGAGGGGAGGATCCTGCTGCGCACCAGGGCTGCAAGAACACCCCCCCCACCCACCCCCCAAACAACCCCAAACCTATCTTGTGTTTCCTGTTTAAAGGGGAAGGAACAGAGAAAGTTTTATTGTCTTGTGTAGGCAGGCAGGGACAGACTTTAATGCTGCAGCTGAAAGCACTTTTCAATCCCTTTTGTTACTGGAGATTATGAGATTATGTAGAGCTGGGGATGATACTGTCAGATAGACACTGGCCATGCAAATGGGCAGCCAAAGCACAAAGAACAGTTGTAAGGTTTTTGCTTGTGCAGTGAGTTCCAAGTGTTGGGAGCAGAAGCTTCATGGAATCCCTGCCTGGTTTGGATTGGAGGAGACCCTAAAGCTCACTCAGTTCCAGCCCTGTGCTTACAGGCAGGGACACCTTCCACCAGACCAGGTTGCTCCAGGCCCCGTCCAACCCAGCCTTGAACACTGCCAGGGATGGGGCAGCCGCAGATTCTCTGGGCAACCTGTGCCAGCGCTTCACCACCCTCACAGGGAAGAGTTTATTCCTTATACCTAATTTAAATCTCTCCTCTTTCATTTTAAAGCCATTCCCCCTAGTCAGATTTACTCTGTGCATCTGCATGAGTCTGTCTGTCCTTTGACCCTGTGCTTCAGCTGCAATGCTGCAGTTAGAATGAGAATCCCAGTAGACCAAAAAGTCATGATGATTACCTGTAGCTACAGATTATGTCTTTTGTGTTACTGACACTGCCTCTGTGCTCAAAAATAATACAGCAGAAAACTTACGAGCCTATATGCAGACCACAAAATACAAATTAGTATTGATGTAATAGTTGAAAACAGCAGGTCAGGTTACTGCCAGTGGTCACTTTTACTTGCCCATGTCTAACAACTGAAGTTGTGCAATAATCTCTTCTGGCCAGCTAGGCATCCAAAACACACTACTTTTCTCACATCTTGTCCTGTTGTTTTCTTAGTTGCATTCATGCTGTTTTTCTGAAATGGCCTGACTGGGTTAATATTACTTCATCATGTACTAGGATCATAACAATAGCAATTTTAAAGATTCTTGAATTCAGAAGCTCCTAATAAGAGTGGAATGGTCACAATAGCTTTGTGAAAATGGCCTCCTTACATCTTAGAATGTTAAAAAATGAAGTACCAAAGCTAATTACTTCTTAGCTGGATTTTACTGGGTTTTTCTCTTCTCTGCCTAGATAATATAGTGCAGTGGTCTTAGCACTCAAAGCAGCCATAGAAGTTAATGAGCTTGATTCCTTCCCTGTCCTCTTTTTATTACATAGAAGCTTACCTTGGAATTTCAATTAGATATGTGAATGCTCCATCCCTGGTGGTGTTCAAGACCAGGTTGGAGAGAGCCTTGGGTGGCATAGTTTAGTGTGAGGTGTCCCTACCCATGGCAGGGAGGTTGGAACTAGATGATCTTAAGGTCCTTTCCAACCCTAACTATTCTATGTTTCTATATTACTATAGATATAATAAGATTATGTTTTGATTTTTTTTTCAATAAGGGAGTGAGGAAATCACACAAACCTACTCTCCATTTTAGACAGTTTCCTAGCCTGAAAATAACTCTCTTTTTGTAGTTTGGACATAGCCAAGAGCTCATTGTAAACTTAGATAATTGTTTCTGTGCTCCAGGAAAGAAAAGAAAACTGAAAAAAGGAACAGACCTGGAATCAAACAGTAAACATTATGTTGACGGTGAGGCTGTAATTAGATTTGGGCATAGTCAAATAGTAATCCTTGTTTGAACTTGAACTCTTTGTTCACTGCTCCATATTAAAATTCAGAATTCTGAACCACAAGTAAGTTAACAGTAAGTATTTGCATTAAAATCAATCTCCATATCCATATGATGATTTATGCCCCAGTACCTTCAAACTCTTAATGAGTTCTGTAGAGCTCATCTCTAGTTTGCCTTTCCGTACATCTTCTCCTTAATATGAAGGCAGCCTTACACCAATTGCAGATGTTTCCATGCTGTCAAGAAACCGAGTGCTGTGAAGGTTTTCTGATTGCAGTACATTTCTGATTATATCTAACTAGATTCAACACATAAAAGCTGTTGCTGGGGAACAAGGAGGCCATAGAATCTGTACAACAGAAGGGCTTATATGAGTGGTTGTTTAGAATCAACTAGAGGGTGATCATGGCTCGAAAGAGCCATATGAGCTGCCACCTCTTTTCTCCCATGTATATAATCTTGTCACTGTACCAAAGCCATTCGCACTCTGATGCCCACATCTTGAATGCAGCAATAAGATGTTTCCCATGTTCTGTTATACCATATATTCCCAAGGCACTTCTAGTTTGCACCAGGGTAAGGAGAGGAGGATCGGAACCTAGATGAGATGGAAGAAGGAAATAATAGTCTGAGATGAGAAGTGTCTGGAGAAGGGTAGGCTCATCCTCATATCCAGAAGGTAAACAATTTTGAGAAGGTGCCTTGGGCTGCCAATTGGTGTTTGAGCTAGAAGTTTCCTTTACTAGTGAAATTGAAGGGGACTAAGTCTTGACGGGTATCTGGTGTGCAGGAATGTGTGTGGATTAGCCTTAACAGTAAGGACTATATTCAGGAGAGACTTTGTTAATGTAAAAATACAGAATCTTTCATGATTTCAGAATTAAATCACTGCTGCTTCCTCCTTCCTGGTTAATATCACCAAAATTCCCTAGGAAATGTTTCCCGAAGAGGGACTTTACCTGCGTGCTGTTTCTGCTAATTATTTTCATTCTGTGAAATGAGCAGGTTATTACTTGCTCAAATGAAGCATTTGGAAACTCTGAAGTAGTAGTATCTGATTCATCAGAAAGTGAAATTTGCTTTTCTTAATTGCTTTTAACCAAATCCTAAGTCCATGATAAGCAAATATGGCAAAGCCAGGGAAGAGTTGGCAGTTTAGACAGTCTTTTCCTGGAATGATAAGGCAATAGATTTCTTTGTTAAGGCTGGTACAAGTCAGGGTTTGGTAAGGGTGCATGACGCTGCAAGGTCAATGCTGAGACATGCAATTGCATTTTAGGAATATAACACCCTGGCTGTTAAATGGAAATCGTAAACTAGGACTAACACTTGATTATAATAAGGAAAAGGATAAAAATAAGCCACATTTTGTATAACTTCTCAGGAAGTCACTAAAATGAAGCCTGTAAGGGAGAAAGTTTCCTTTGTGTAAAGTGGAGCCAAGACGGGAGCATTCCTTCCAATGCTACTGCAATCCCTGGCCAGAGAGAAAGACTTTACCTGCTCACTTCTGAGGCTGAGCAAAATGTAAGCATTGTGACTGGAAAAGGAGAAATAATCCTGTTCTTCACAAAAGAAAGTACTCTGTGTATATTACAGCCACCCTCAGGATCCTTCTGGCTCTGATAAGCTTCTGTGGCTGTTGAGGGATGAACCTTCCTCCCAGTGTGTGAGCACTCCCTGGGCTCCAGCTGCCCTTTAGAGGCCACACAGATGCTCATGAGCTCTAACTGCATTTGCAGATGTAATTTGGAGGTGGGGAGATGTCATGGTTTAAGCCCAACCATAAATCAGCCATACAGTTCGATCGCTCATTCCCCTCTCAGGGGGGTGGGAAGGAGATTCTGCTCCCAGGGGGGTGGGAAGGAGAATCAAAAGAATGTAACTCCCACAGGTTGGGATAAGAACAGTCCAGTAACTGAGGTATAACACAAACCACTGCTGCTACCACCAATAATAATAATGATAAAGGAAATAACAAGGGAAGAGAATACAACCGCTCACCACCTGCTGACCAATACCCAGCCTGACCGAGCTGTGAACTAACTCTTCCAGGTCCCTGCCCCCAGTTTTTACATCCTGGGCTTGACATGCTGTGGTATGGAATAGCTCTTTGGTCAGTTTGGGTCAGGTGTCCTTTCTCTGCTTCCTCCTGGCTTCCCCTCCTCCCTGGCAGAGCATGAGACTCAGAAAGTCCTTGGTCAGAGTAAACATTTGAGCAGCAACTGAAAACATTGGTGTTATCAATGCTGTTCCCAGGCCGAAAGTCAAAAACATAGCACTGCACCAGCTACTAAGAAGGAGAAAAATGACTGCTGCTGCTGAACACAGGACAGGAGAAAAGGAGGGATGAATTTTGAGGCTGATTTTCTTCTCTTTTGGGTTGTTTTGGGGTTTTTCTTATGTTTCATTTGGATATTGGAAGTAAACCAGCAGAAATCACAGAAAGTAATGAGGAAATAATCACAAATAATCACAGAGAGTAAAAGAAACTGAAACTGTGCCAGAGAGACTGCTTGGAAAGTAGATTACACAAGTCAGTTCAGCCTCTATAAATATGAGATACGTGCATATCTCTCTTTTCAACAAAGCATTTTGTCTAAAGCTAACTAGAAGGAAACTTCTGCGAGACAGAAGGCAGCAAGAAGCCAGAGGGGAGTAGGTTTGGGCACAATGATCATGAGACCATTAAGCTCAGAAAGCTACTGAGAGAGGCTTTAGGAGGATATCCTGCAACTTCTCAAAGAAGACTTACCTGCCTCGTCCAGCATACCACAGTCTAGCTGAGCTCTGCTGTGCAGCAAAACACCAATGAGCAAACAGTAACCAAATAATCTCAATTAATTTAAATTTGAAGTACATCCTCAGACTAGTAGTTTGGGATAAATAATTAATAAGACTAGAGCGAGAGGCATGAGAACATCCCCTAGAGAAGATCTTATAAAACTCTTTGTATGTGTCTGCAGTCTGTTAGGTAAGCTTGGTTTTCCCCATCATATAATGTGTAAAGTTTATATAGTGTCCTAAGAGCTGGAGAGCTTTGGTTCAGGCAAGCACAGATTAGAAGGTTATCAGCCAAAACTGTTAAAAAGTTCTTTGACTTTCACATAGGACAGTTCTACTCTTCTTAACAGTCTTTCTTCAGATTTACTGAAAAGAATTGGCCTGCTTCTAGTAATCTCTTAAGTAGAAGCTGGTGCACACAAACTGCTAAGCATAGTTAGAGGGCAGCTTGTTGCAGGCTGTCTTGTAGACTTGATACTCTGCACTGTGTGAACTGTTTCTCAGGAAGCAGCCTTTCAGTGTGGCAGCAGAGGTCTAGCTGCTTCTGTTAAAGTCCACTGAAAATATCCCACTTAGCTTTGATTTCACGTATGCCGAACTCTGTTTCAGTACCTGAGGGAAGTCCTGTAAAACCAACAGGACTTACTTCCTCCTGACTTAGTGGGAGCTATTGTATCTTGTTAAAGGCATCAGTGCAAACTGTGTAGTTCCTGCTAAATTAAGGTTTACGTGGTTTGAACTGATCTGTGCTGACCATAGTGTATCACCACACCACTGAACACTAGAGCCTGTGCTGATGTTTGGGTTCAGCACCCTCCACATTACATAGTTCAGGCTAAGCTCATGAGGCTTGTTTCTCTACTGCTTGATGATCCCCTGACTGCTGTACCTTCCCTTAAAACCAGCCAGTCTGTGGCCATAAGATTAAGTCTGTGGCCACTGATTAAAAAACTAGGACACTGTCCAGGCCTTGTTAATAAAGCAGTGATCATGCAGCACTTGAATCAGAAAGCATCCCAAGGAGACAAGTAGATGTTTCATCCCTAGCCAGCTACTGCCTCACTTCTTCCTGCTGCTGTAAGGGATCTCTCTATTCCCAAGGACTTTTTTTTTTTGCAAAGATCTTTTCATGTTACAGGTATTAGCAGCTGGATGAAATTCACCTGGAAACTAGTGCAGGCTTGTTATCCAAACATTTCTAGACATCTTTCAGATATATCCATTTGCATATTTTTGTCTTCTCAGCCTGGGCAGCACCCATAAGTTGATTTTAAAGATAATTACAATTCTTGGCTCTCTAAACTTTCTTTGGGAGTAGAACAGTTTCCTGAGAAGTTTGATAGAAAGGTTGGCACCACAGGACATCAAACAATTGTTATGTGGTCTAATTATGGTGTGTGTCAGTGCTTCCATGCATCCACTCTGCTGGGGTTGTGTTGTATAGGCATTACCATCCTGTTTAAATACTGCCCAGATCAAGCTATTTACAGGTGCCTTTTCTTGGAATTAGCAGTGTTTCGTCATATTTATCTTTATACATAACAGAGAGCAAGGTATGCTACGAGGCAGCCTGCCATGAATGCTATAGAACAGAATAGAGAAGCAAAATGGGTGTGATACAACTCTTAAGATCCAGAGCTAAAATTCTGTACCAAGCAAGAACAGGGAGAGGAAAGGCCTGTGAAATCTGCAGAGGTTAAAAATAAATAAATAAATAAATCATTATAAGACAGCCAATAAGCTGTTTCTGAAAAACGACTCTGTGGAACCACCCCCAGGATGCAGGTTGCTCAGCAATATCAGATTGAAAGTAAGTGGCAGATGACTCACCAAAAGAAGTCCAAGCCCTCATTGACTAGTACTTGAAAGAAATATGAACTATAACATACAAAAATATTTGGGCTGTATCATTGCTGAAAACATTTGTTATATAGCAGTTACCAAAATGAGTTTATTCCTCACAGTCCGTCTCCGATAAGAGAGAACTCTACCTATAGTAAGTCTGGAGGTGTATATCACTCTCAAGTACTTCCCATTAGATCCACCTTTACTGATTTTCTCGAAGTAACTTTGCCTCAGGCAAGCTTTTTGCATTCTTAACATTTTTTTTACTTCTTTACAGTTCCTCATGTCATTGGAACGGGTTCTTATATCCCAGGAAGAACAAATTTCATTGCAATTCAAGACATCTTCATAACATCATAGTGTATGCCAGATTCAGAGGTGCTGTGTCCTACCAACACAAGAGACTTCAACCAGTATTTCTTGTTCCATATTGCACTGTCAGTGATGTGAAGCGTGACTCACCAGGTTTTTTATGTCTGCTGAGTTCCTGCTGAATGCTGCCATCTTGTCGAATCAGTTGCTTTTCTGAATTCTGCTTTCATCCGCTTCCATTAGAATTCACACAACATGGGAGTTTCTGGTTGTAAAACGGTCTGTTGCGATGAAAATTACAAAATCTGCCAGTCCCAGTCATGGCAGTCACCCACAGATCTTTCTGATCTTTGTCTTTTAGGGTGAGGTTTGATGCTGTGCTACATAGAAAGGTGATTTTTATGGTTGACAAAGGAAATATATGTGTGTATGTATATATATATAAAAAAACATGTTTACAGGTGAATGGGAAATTTGTTTCAGTTTCTATTACTTTGTGCTTTTGCATCCTGCCCTTGCCAGGAATTAAGTATTTAAATAATGAATTGAAAACAGAGTTCAAATTGCTAGTCTTTTGTTTATGGAATTCTTGTACATGAAAATTAGCCTTTTTAGTTCATGGAGATATAGTTCCACTGCTTGGTTCCAGCTAAGACAGAAATTTGTTCAGCTTTGATGGAATTTGAATGAAAGAATTCTTTACTTTAGAATACACTCAGATGTGGCTGTTAGTTAGGCTTACAACTGTTGATAAGCAGGGCAGGCATAGGAATGTTTGCACTGTGTGATACTGTTGCTGCAGAATGGGAATTGTTACCACAGCTGGGGCTGGAAGGGACCTTTTGGAGTCACCTGCTCAAACAGGGCCATTTAGAGCTGGTTGCCCAAGGCCATGTCCAGACAGCTTTTGAGTCTTCTCTTCTCCAGGCTGAACAGCTTTTCCTCATAGGAGGCATTCTCCAGTTCCTTAATTATCTTTGTGGCCTTTCACTGGGGTCTCTCCAGCATGTGCGTGTCTTTCTTGTACTGGAACTGGAAGCAGTGCTCCAGGATTGTCCTCACAAGTGCTGAGCAGAGGCGAAGAATCCCCTCCTTTGACCTCCTGGCAGTGCTTTCTGTAACACAGCCCACGATACTGTTCATCTTCTTTGCCACAAGGGCACATTTCTGGCTCATGTTCAATTTGGTGTCTACCAGGACCCCCAGGGCCTTTTCTGCAGAACTGCTTTCCGGCTGGATGGCTCCAGCATATAATTATGCATAGGGTTATTCCTCTCCAGGTGCATGACTTTGCACTTCTGTCCTTGAATTGCATGAGGTTCCTGTCAGCCGAATCCTCCAGCCTGTCAAGATTCCTCTGATTGGCAGCAGAAAATATTTTATGGCTATATCCTCGAACTGAGGAAACAGACTCAAATTGTTTAGAATCCTATGGAAATCAGAGAGCCCTTGACTTGCTTTCCTGTAGGATTTTTTTCCTCTTGGTGCAGCAGCAGAAGTGTTTTGTCTCCAGCTTCTCTGTATTAGCAATCTGCTGTGTGTCAGTGCCTGCCACAGTGCCACCTGCGCAGCCACAGCATACTCCTTCACCCTGGTCTCTTTATCTGCCACTGCTTGCTCATCACATCAGAGAGCTTCAGCCTCAGTCAAATATTAAGAAGAAGGGGGCCTATAGGGATGCTGGGGAGGGGCCCTTCATTAGGGACAGTAGTGATAGGACAAGGGGTAACGGGTTCAAACTTAAACAGGGGAAGTTTAGATTGGATATGAGGAAGAAATTCTTT
>JANRGW010050994.1:4461-42083 GCA_024733675.1 Psilopsiagon aymara | reverse complement strand
GGCTGAAAGTCAAAACCACAGCACTGCACCAGCTACCGAGAAGGAGAAAAATGACTGCTACTGCTGAACCCAGGACACTAGCATATCTAAAATCTATGCTCAATGTCAGGAAATGAACCATTTCTTCTTTGGCATGAAATTCACTTCTAATGTATTAATCCAGATTTGCCCTGTAAAAGCCTTATTTATTTTCATGTGAAAAATAGAAGGGGATAGTTCTTAAGCTGCAGTTAATCACTTTAGCTCTGCTGAGGCTAAATGGAAGTTTGCCAATTTGCACCAGCCCTAGCTTGATGTTAGTTGCACCAATCCAGCAGTTAGGTAATTTTAAGAAAAAAAAGTGGAGTGAGTTTGGCATTGCATTTTATTTGCTTTTAGAAACATCCGATCAGTTTTCACATCTGGGTTTTGTTGCTGTTGGCAGGTAGGTGTATGTATCCACATATGTACATGTGGAATTCTTGGGTTCTGAAGCTTACCCTTGCTGATCAAAAGCAAAACTATGCTTACTGGAGCTACACACACTCTCCTGCCTGTTCTTGGCACCTGCTTCCTTCTTCCTTCCTGCTCATCCCCCTCATTTATATGAGTTCTGGAGAAGTTGGCTCTATGGGATAGTTTTCTGTAGAGATAAATATGGGATTTATTCACAAAATGCCAATACAATTGCTCATCTTCAAATTCAGCTTACTTGTGCTTTTCAAGTCACTAGGGTGACTTTTTGAGAATACATATATACATGACTATTGCTCATACAGCTTTATCTAGGAACGAAACTGGTAAACTACACAGATTAGTTTAAAAATAGTTTTAAAATAAGTATGCTTATTGCTGCTTACTACTCTTGCATGCTGACTGTATAAATTGACACACGACTGACTGAATGGCGTCACATGGACAGTGCATTTTATTTGATTCTGTGGGGATAAGTTTGAAAATGGTTACTGAGATGTAAACAGGTAGTATTTACCGGGATGAGGTGTATGGTCACACATGTATTGAGGCCCATCAAGCCAAATCCATGCTAAAGTCACACAACCTTGAGGAGTAAAATTTTTAAATAAGATCTATTAGATCTTGCTTTCTTTACTGAAAAACAGCTTTAACAAATATGTATGTTACATTTAAGTTACTCTTCGGGCTTCTCTGGGGAGCTTGGAGAAGGAACAGAGTGTCGAACTGGGCCTGTTAAGATATGGTGCTTCAATTATATTAAGTTGACTTAACTCATGTGGAGCTTTGACCTTCCTCAAAATTTAGCTTTCAGAAAATTATGGTTCCTTTACTGCTTGTGTACAGCAATTATGTTAGATATCCTGACATTATGCTCAACGACTGCACACCTAGTCTAACTCATACTCTTTTTTCCCTCCATGTTGTTGATTCCTTCTGTCCTGATCACGGGCTTCAACTGTTGGTTGTTGAAATGTGCATATAACATTAAAATACTGGTTTTTAATAATTCATTTGTTCTTTGGAACAGGCAGGCAGCTTGACCAAACAGAATTCGTTGTCAGCCGGAGGTAACTTGTCATTTTCCTTTTCAAGTAATGAGTCCAGGATTTCATCTTGGCTGCAGTCTTCTGAAGACATGGACAAATGCTCAAGAGGTAATGATATTTGAAGAAAGTTGAAAGTAGCCTAATATTTCCCCTAGTTTCTCTTGACAATGAGAGTACTACATCGTTACATGGTTGTTAAAGTTTTTTCTGAAGCTGGTGGGAGGAAAGGGATGGTTGTTGATTAACTAGCTATTCATTTTCAAAAGGACTAGGGTATCAATTGTGAGCACCTCTTCAAGGAGCTAATACAAACGTCACCTTCAGTAGTAAGATCTGAACTTTCTTAAGCAGAGTATTCAAAAAAGGGAAGCATCCAAAAAAATTTATGAGCACTAAATCCCTGTACTTGAAAGTTGCCTTCTGCTTTCATGCTTTCCTAAGAGCATGAAGATCTTTTTCATGTTGCTAGTGTCTGCGTGACACTTAGTAAAGTTCTACCTACCAGCGAGCTTCAGCTCTAATACAGGGGTGCCTCATCTCTAGATCTGAATGTACAATTCAGTCTTGATGCCTATGGTACTGTTATCTTCACCATGAGGAGCTCTGTCTAGTCCCAAACTGCCGTAATCATCACATTATTCGTATTTTTCTGCACCCAAATGGGATAAAGTATCATGGTCATTATACACACCACATAGATGCATTTAAATATATTGAACTTGAAAATAGAAGAATACAAGTGGTTTAGCCAGTTGTCTAAGAATGTGCTTTTAGTCATTGAATAACTTAAGCTAGTTACAATCAGAATTAACCTACAAAGAAAAAACTTTCCTCGTGTCTGTTACTTTAGGACAACTGAAAATTGTCCTATTCTCTTGTTCAAAACAGAGCTGTCCAACTGTCACACATACTTACTGGAAATGAACCAGCTGTTACAGAGCATGGATGTTCTTCACAGGACGTACTCAGCACCTGCTATAAATGCTATGCAGGTTTGTTGTTTAAAAAACAAAACCAAAAGAATTTTTCCCATGCAGTTCCAAAAAATCAACCCCAAATCCTAAAGGATCAACGTATTCCTAGCTCTGCTGATTTTACAGCAATCTGTATTATTTTTGTCCTGTGTGTTAAAAGGTTGGACCTTTCGAAAGCCCAAAGAAGGAAAAAAGAGCACACAGGAGGTGGCGATCCAGAGTTGTTGGAAAAGAGCCTAAAGGGATGTTACAGGTAAATTTAGTCAGTGCCCATCTTTCTCTAAATCTTACTTATTGATCACTTTTGGGTGTGACCAGTTTAGGAAATATGAATCCTTTTTAAGTAGTGTCCTGTGCTAGGTCATTTTAAGTGGTAATATATCAGACAAAACATGAATATGCTGTTATTGCTATCCGCAATAGGATTTGTGCTGTTACTTTAAGGAGGCTGACCATGTTTTTCACTCATGCTTTCAATCTCTGCCTCCAGTCTGGGGGGTTGTGGTGGTGTTTTGCTGTGGTTTTGGTTTGGTTGGTTGGGGTTTTTTTATCAGTACAAATTTTTGTAATTTCTCCAGGTAGATTTACACACTTTTGCATCCAGAGATGAAGCAATTAGATACTTGTAAGTGAGGAAAAATAATATAGCATATGGTGCAGCTCTCAAAAGAGCTTGTTTCTTGGAGTTTTGCTGAATTTCCAATTAAAATATCTTGGGGAAAATCGTATCTATGGTTTAATATGCCATGTACTTCTAAGACTATTGGTAATTGACAGTTTATCCATTTTGCTGCTTCCAACAAGTAAAGCAGCTGGGTACAATCACAATTTCCTTTATAGTTTGTAAAACCATCATGAATGGCTGTCCTCCATACAGGTGCCTTCAGTATTTTCTGCCCCTATGAGACTGCATGCTTCCAATCCAAACTTATCTACAATAGATTTTGTAGAGGAAAAAACTTACTCCGATGGCTCAGAAACATCATCAGAATTTACTAAAATGCAAGAGGACTTATTTCACATTGCACATAAAGGTAAATGAAATTGTCTTTTGCACGTGGCTGTATATTATCATGATCTAAATAATGATGAGACTTCTGAGAATGTTTGTCAAAAGCAGAAAATGCCCTCCCTGCTTTTAATTCTCTTGAGGAACTGCAGATGTTGAGATCTTGAGTCATTTGAAAACCGTATCTTAATCATCACTTTAAAAAAAAATTATTTCATAAAGGGCAGCCCTTTCTTTGATGTGCTAAACACCTGAATTGTATTTTTTTGCCAAAAGGTAAAAATCCTAAAATTAATTGCTACAGACACAGCAGCAGATTATACTCTTTTGTGCTTGCATGCATATGTGTGTATAAGAGCACATGTATGTTTCTATACTTGGTGTGCTTCACTGTATTTCAGTCAACATTTGTTGGTGATGCAAGGGTTGCTATGGTAGTAACCTATTTTTAGTGAATACAGAAGAGAATACCCTATAAAGCAGCCAGAGGGGCATCTTGACTAGAAATGTTTCTTGTCTCCAAATTATTTTTTATTAGCAGTGCTTTGCTCCATCACCCTCACACCAGAAATATTTTAATAGTTTTAAGTGATCTTGGTGAGAAAGGCATTTCATCATTTGTATCTGAAAGACTTCTGGAAGTACTGGCTTTGTCCCCATTTGCACAACATAATGGTTGATGTTATCAATAGGCATTCTTTGCTTGTTGTTCCCCCTGGTGCTGATGTATCTTGATTCCATTACATAAGGAATGTATCTGAGTAATAAACGTCATAAAGTCAGTTATAGTCAAAACTGATTTATGTTTTCCAAAAGGAGAAAAGAAGTGGGGGTAGGGCACAGTTGGACAAGTTGCTGTTGAGCAGAGCAAAGAAATCATCCACTCAAGATGAGCTCACCTGAAATGTCCATGTCACAGCCTTTGGTAGATTGACCCACGCCTTTGAGGGACAGTAGGCTTGGTACTATTTAATACAGTATCATTTTAGTAAGAATGCTGATAATTTCTTTCCAAAGTTGTTTTGTATCAAAAGCCTTCCAAAAAAGGGTAGTGGTGAAAACTTTTGCTTTGGCTGTTGATAAAAATTAAATAAAATGTAACATTAATACTTTAGTATGGAATAATTCTTGAAAAATCTAACTTAGTAAATGACAGCTTACTAAATGCTGTTTAAGGTCATTGAAGATTCAGATCATGTCATCCATATCTGAAAGGCTTACAGTAGATTGCAGCGGACACATCTTCCTCCCCCCCCCATGTGATACTGTTAAAAGAGTTCTTGGAGTAAGTTAGAGAATTAGCTTTGGTAATGATTCACAGTGTTGAAATATACCTTAGGAATATTTTCTTAGAATAGGAAATTAGGTTACATCAAATACTTAATGAAGTGTTGATGATTTGCTTTAACCCAGAGTGGATGATTAGGAGAGAGAGGTAAAAGAGATTTCTTGTTCTTTACCCTTTCCATGCATTCATGCTCAGATTTTATATCTCCATTTTGCTATAAATAGATACATTTTTGCATTGGCAGTTTTTGTGACTGTATTGGAAGGCTTGATTAGGCCCTTGGAAATTCTCTAATTCCCCAGCTAGATGAATGTTGAAATCCTACATAAACAAATATTACTCCAATAAATTTTTATTCCTTGTGGTTAAAGAAAAGAGGAAATGTTTTAAATGTAAAACCAAAACAAAACAAAAAAACAAACAACGAAAGAAAAAACCCTAAGGAAAGTGCATTCCCTTTTAAAAATCTAGCGATTTTAAAAATTGTATAATCTGTTGTCTGATTTCAATGTTTTAGGCTGGTGATACTGGCTCAGGAAGGAGTACAAAAGCAGTATAATGTGCACAACGTTCAGGATCTGACCCTTTGACTGACTAAATCATCTAACAAGCTGGCATTTTTCTTACCCCCAAAGAGAACAAAACGCAGCACCACAGCTGATTTGCTTGTGGGGAAGCTACTAACCCCATAGCTGTGGTGCAGTATGTGCTATAGATGTTTTTTGATATTTTTTTTCTATTTTACTTTTTTTCTTCCCTCTTTTTTCCCCCACTGGAGTTCTTAAAGGAATATGGAGTAGAGTCATGACCATCTGAAGATGCAAGCTAATTGGGGAACAAAAGCAAGTGAGGAGCAGATGTGGTTAGTTAGCTTTGTCACCATCTGTCACAAATAATCAGAGTAATTTTTACTGTGGCTAATATAGTCAACGTGGTAGCATTCACCATAAACATTTCTCCTACTAAAAAATCTACCCTATAACCTTCATTAATATTACTTGGCGTTAGTAACGCACTCTGGAGCTCTCGATGTAAATGCTTGTTTCTGTCACCATAAATGATGTTTCATTGAAGTTTTACATAGTTGGTATGTGTATAGTTGGTAGCTGGTTTTAACTCACTTCTCATGAAATGGTTCTAGTTTACTTCACCTTGAGGTCAGCTTTCAGCACTATATCTACAGAAAGGGAAAAGATGAAGCAGATGCTGGAGCACGATGCATCCTCATCTCCATCTGCACAAATAGCTGGCTTGAAGAATGCCTTAACATCTGTAAGTGACATGCTGAATTTCATCAAGTTTCACTGTTGTCAGATACTACTTTAAAATTTCACAATAGTTTGTTTCTTTAGTGTCCTGTGCTAGAATTTTTAGTGTTGAATCATAGTATGTTATTATATATAGTGTTTTTCAAAGATTCTTTCTAAATGTTAAAGGTATTGTGAAATCACTGAAGTTTGATAGATTAATTTCAGTGTACAGTCTAACATGTATCATTTAATGTTAAGAAACAGAAGGCTGCTCTGTAATGATAAGTCTACTTTCTCTTGAAACATGCTCCATTTAGTCAGTCAGTTCTGGTAGTTTGTGGGTTTCCTTTTTCTTTTTCCTTTTCTTTTCCTAAGGAGCACTGTATGACTTGGCATAGAATAAAGGTGAGAGTGGCTGAAAGCACTTAGCTGTCCCTTCTAATGCACTGAAGCTTCACTATGCTACACCAAGACGCCCCAAAGCAAATTCAAATACAACATGTTAGTACTGGCTTCCAATTAATTGTTTAAAAACGGTAATGGAGTTGTTAAGGCAGAGTTCTAAATGACCAAAGGTTGTGCTCTTTGAAAAGGTTTTTGGATGGTGTGCTTTTGGTAATTAGTTGAGACCAGAACTTTTAGGTTGGTCTTGTTTGAATGTGTCAGTCAGTGATCTGCTTTCAAAGCAATGAGGGCCATCATTACCATGGTCTTAAAATCTCAGTGTTTTTTGCAAATTCCTAATCAGAGGCCGGAGAGACTCTGGTATTGATAAATGTGATATAGATCATTAAAGAATTATTTCAGTCTGAAAACTTCCCTTTGCTTTACAGAAACTGCATCTGGTTATAGTTTTTTAAGCTTACAACATGCATCTTTGCCTAGGCCTTTAGAGGCCGTGATGTCTTTATAGGAATTAGATAAAGCTGAAACCTGATGTGTTACAGCTATACTCACTGACTTGCACTTCTTTGTTTCTGGCCTTCAGATGTTCACCTTCTGATGTTTGAATAGGTGACTTTTGTGTTTCCAGTGTTATTTGCCTCACATTTTATATCAAAAAGTCTGTTGTAAAGATTTCTGAACTCAGTGAACACTCAGCTTAGCATGCAGTCTTTTTTCTGAGCAATGGAATTCTGTTGTCCATCTTCATTGTTTAAATGTCTTACAAAATTTATGCGTTTAGGTCTTATCTGATACTTAATAAGCCTTTTGTAGCCCATCCAGAAGTCGTTTGTGAACCTTGGCAGTTTCAACAGAGGTTAACACCCATGAGAGCTATTCTTAGCCTGCTGCTCTGTAAAGCCATGATGCCAACAGAAATTTTCTCACCCTGTACAGCAGAAATCCTGTAGGAGAAAGGAATAAGCTTCCTTTGAAGACATATGGAAGCACAGATATAATAAACTTGATATATTTCTAAGACTTCCTTGCAAGAGAGGACTGTGTTGATGACTTTGATTTAGTGTTATTGTTCATTTCAGTTTGCTTTCTATAGATGAGGAACAAAGTATCAGACTCACAGGTTGAAAAGTATCAAGCTTATGTCTGTTTTGCTGTCATCAGCCTGTCAGGGGAGGAAAAGTGAACAGATTTAAAGTGAATAAAACACCACAAAATTAGCATCTCTGCCTCCGCTTCACCCTCATAGTAACCTTGACTTACACAATGTCCAAGAAAAGCAAATACAGTGAGGAAAAGTATAATATTTTTATTTTGGAGGCAGGAAGAAGACAATAGAAGAAAAAAACACTTTGTAGCAAACAGTGAAAATTGGAAGATGCTATTACAGAAAGCTGTGTAAATACTTTTTTCCCACTTGTTTGATGTGGGTATAATACAATTTTGTGCACTTGAGCACCTGACACAGAAGTGCTACATGCCTGTGTGTCAAGTTCAGACCACCCATATGTAAAGCCGGAAATTAGCTTCTCCCCCCTATCACCACTTTGAGCTTATAGTCTTTCCTGCCCTCAAGGTTATTTCCAATGAAATTACTGTCAACATCAGAAGCATTTGTGGGACAAGTGGATGTGTAAACAGCAGGGTTCTCCACATCCCAGTATAGATTCAGATCACTAAAATGGGCAGTAAGTCTTCAGTGTTGTTCCAAAATTAGTAACCCAGTCTTTTCTTTCAGAGGTACTTTCATTGTGGGCAAGGTTGCATTCTCTGCCTACAAGTCTACTCTAACTGACATCTGTCCATCAGATGCACCCAGCATGAGTAAATAACATACAACCAACGTGAGTTTGCAGCAGAGGCTTTTTATTCTGATCATTGCCATTACAAGCTGGTAGGATACAAACCATACCTGCCTGAATTTAAGTCTTATTTCTGTGTCAGTGGAAGGCAAAGGGAACTACCAGTATACCAGGCTCATGGGAAAATCAAATGGTTTTGAATGTGGCAAGAGTAAGAATTTAATGTTGAGAGAGGCTAGGTTGGAAATAGGAAGGGAGCTTGAAAAGAGAAAAAGATGAGGAAAAATCATTTATAACTTCCTAAATCAGCTTGCATAACCTGCTAACTTGAAATATCCCTGCCAACTTTGGCTTTTTTCCTCCATTTATGTTTCTTTTCCCTCATACTGAAAAAAATAGTTTTAATTTTAGACATGAGCAAGACTTTGAGCATTTATAATAAATTATTTGCTGGACCAGTAAAAAAATCGTACAGTAGTGGTGTTTTATACTGCACTTTAAATATTCTGAGCCCCTTTTTACACAATAAAGCCAAGTTCAAATTAGTCAAGAGAACATTATATCCCCAATATTTTTGTTAAATATTCCAGGCAATAGCACAAAACACAGATCTTAAAGACCGGTTATGCAGAATACATGCCGAATCTATGATCCTTGATTCAGCATCTAATGCAAAATCAAGTCCAGATTTGGTGAAGGTAGGTATGGATTTCCTCTTTCAGTGATGTGTATTCCTCAAGCCCCTATACCTAGACAGTGCTGCAGAGCTGCATCTTGTCCTGTTCTTACATCTTTGCTGTGGTGTATTGTGTTAGTAAAATGAGTCCGCTTTCGTGGTTATGAGTAATTTCTGGTGGTGCACTGTGTAATATTTGATTTGAAAGACTTCCCTTGTGAGCAGTTTTCCTGAGCACACTTCCATTGCTTTTTGCTACTGATTCCTGGTGTTCTCCCTTGCCTCCTGCCTGCTTCCCGTTCAGCATGAACAGAGCTGCTGCCTTGTTACTCTTGTACTACTGTTTCTCTCCCCCTTATTCCCTTGTTAGCTTTCAACTTCTGTACTACTTTCTGTTGCCTGTTTAATTATTGTTAGCCCAGAACAGTGGCTACCAGTGTGGATCATGTAAGGTTTAGAACAACTATCAGATATTCCCATGAAAGGATCAAAAATATGAGAGGTACAAGAGCACTTTCTGCCATTTAGTTTTCTTTGTGTGAAGACAGGGAGTCTTCTGCATACCCAGTTAGCCAGTTGGAGATGTACAGATTTTCAGACACTTTTTTGGCTTGCTGCAGAGTGCAGGTGAATGTGGTATATGTCATGGGATCTAGGTGTTAATAGTGCTGGTGAGGGAAGCAAGAACTGTGCTATTTCTGACGAATTTTCCTAGATGGTAACTCATACAGAAACTTCTGCTGTAGTTGTATTATAAATCTTCCATTAGAACTTGAATGGATGTAGTGCTGGGGGGTTTATATAACTTATTATTTCCTTTTATTTTTAAAGACCGTTTAGTCATTCCGTCTGTTCACTTCTGATATAGTTTAGTAGAGCTGTGTTTTGATCATGTTTAGCTGTTCAGGGCTTTTTTGGTGGTGGTTGTTGGAGCTTTTCTTCCTATTTAAGGTAGTTTATTGTTCTAATGCCTTCTGCTTTTAATCCCACGAGAATTTGAACAACACTTAAATTGTTTTCCATACAAGCATTAATCTGCTGTTTTCACTTTCAGGAGCTCTTTATTTCCTTATTTAGTGGAGGTCCTTTCAATGATAATAGATACTGATACTTGTTCTATGCAGTACACACACACCCCAGAAAGAGCTTTCAAAATGTCCTTTAGAGATTCAGTTCGCAAATTCCTTGGGATGGAACTTAAGGGTGATTTTTCTTATACTGGAGAAGTTTCATTTTACATCTGTGGGAGGACTGTGATGCAGTAATGCTGCTGTGAGGAAGACAGGGCTGCTGCACAAAACTTGGCTCTAAATGATACATCCGGTGCTGGGACAGACCTGTGAAAATTGAAGCAATAAAAACTAGTATCCCAAGCTTTTGCATAAGGTAAAGCTCAGTTTGTTTATTGGGCAGTTTATATTGTTTTTTATCATGCCAGAGTGGCAACATGAAAGAAGACAACCTTAAGCCTCTTGTGTGATTGATATGAAAACCTGCTGTTCTTTTGTGAGCCTTTCCTGTTCACTTTCCTTCTCAGATTCAAAATGCTATTGGAAACATTCCCAGTAGCAATGCCCACATATGTAAGATTTTTTTTTTTGACTTGTATGCTAGTGTAACTGCCTTCCCACAGAAGAGGCAATGCTGAGGTTCCTCTTCCTCCTGCTGTGTCAGAAGTATTCATCAAGAAAAAAGTCTTTTGTAAGGTAGAGGTTCGGTTTGTTACCGTCTCACCATTATTAATTAGCACATACTGAATAACATGCCATACTGTAGTAAAATCTGCCAGCAGAAAAGCTTTGAAAGAAAATTTGTCAGTTTGATTATAGACTTGTCAGAATGTTCATTCAGTATGTTCTGAAAGTAAACCACTACACCTCCTACAGAATTACAGTGGGACAGTCATGGTTACAACTTAATAAAGCATCTCATGCAGAAAAACTTCAGAGCAGCTTATTACATTCCTTTGGGTCAACTAGTCCGTTTCCTTAGCATTGTTGGAGTTATCAGGGAAAACAATAGCACACAGTATTCTCTGATTCTGTAAAACAAACTAAGCCTCACTGGTCACCCCACCTCTGCAAGGCCACCTTTTGGGACTCTGCTTATGCCAATGATCTGTAAGGCTTCCATGGGAGGAGTTACTGAGATCTCCATGGCAGTCAAACAGACCGCAGCAGCAAAAACCATGTACTGAATATGCGCTGGGGATTTTTTCCTTCTCTTTCTCTTCGCTGTGTCCTATTTTACTTTGGTTTTAAATCCCTCTTTGAAACACATGCTACCTTCCACTAAATTGGAGAGGAGCATGTGCAATCTTCTCCCAGTGTTTTACAGCCCTTTAAGTTAAGTGACTGGAATTGCATGCCTGAATGCTAAGTGTTGTGCTTCTCTTCTCAAAACTTTTTATTTCTTTCAAACAGGAAAATTCAAGAGAAGAGAGCAGAGCTCTGGTTCACCAGGTCTCCAATGAAAGCAGACTCTCTATAGCTGACTCTCTCACAGAATTTTTTGATGCACAGGAAGTCCTACTGTCTGCTAGCTCTTCAGAAAATGAGGTCTGAGCATTCAGATTGATATAATTCTGATGTAGTTTCTTATCTGCTACCTGACCTGAATGCTAACTGCACATCAGATGACTCCCAGAAAATGTCAATTTTCAAAACATTTAGAAGCTAATATGCTGCCTGTGTTTATTTGGTGTCATTGTATCTTCGAAGTAAAATGTAATAATCATTATGGAGAAGTCTTACATGCAGTTGAGGCAAATGGCCATTAGGTAGCTAGTATGCAGATATTACATATACTGTCTGCCTTGAGTCGTCCATCATACATGTGCGTAAGAAACTGTACTGTAGAAATGTATTCACAGCTGTCCTCCTGGTACCTGTAGGTACTTTGGGGCTGATGTCATGCATATCAAAGCTTATTAGCTCATTTAGCTGTTTCGGACTCCATAAAAACCTTGGCTTCCAAGGTGAGCAAAACCTCCTCAGCTGTGGGGCCAAGATGAAGCATATCTCCACTAAAAGAATAGTTGAATTTTCAATGACAGTGATCTCTCCTAAACTCAGTTGTGTCTTCTTAGAAATTCTTAGTATTTTCCTCTAATACTGAAACACAGCTTAAATAGTTCAAATCCATTAAAATAATAATTGCAGCAGATAGTAACAGTTTCATGTATATATGGGGTTATTGTAATGAGCGATTATTTTCCTTATTTCTCCACCACACACTCAGGTATCAGATGATGACTCATATGTAAGTGATATCAGTGATAATGTCTCAGAAGATAACCTAAGCAATGACATAGAGAATGAAAGACAAACTTTAGGTAAGTTCAGTGTTTTATTGCACTGTACTTATTACACCATATTATGAGAACTTTCTTTGTTTATTTTTGCTTGGACTTTTTTGTCTTCTCTTGCTAAAAATTATTTGATATTGCAGGTTTTGAGGTGTAAACAGCCTGTGTTTTTTTTCTCTTACAGCCTCAGATTGGTTTCAAATAGCGCATTCTGATTAACCTGCGTAACAGAGCCTGAGTACCATTGATCAAGCAGCATGGTGGTTCTGTATCAGCAGGGAAACACCTGTTTTCTTGGGTTCTTTGGTGCAACTCCTACTCCTTTTCAATTCCTTTCATGGCTACAGGATTTTTCAAAGTAGCAAGGCCTAGCTGCTTGCTTTTTCCCACCCTTTTTCCAAAGAGTAATTTTCTACTTGTCAGTCTGGTTTGGGGTTTTTTTTCACTCTGCAGTTTAACCACCGCATTGCAAGATCTGTTGGTTTTACCAAAACTCGGTGTTTAAAGTAACTTGAGAATAATTACACCCTGGCAGGCTTGGTGTATGACCATAAGAATTTCTTTTTTGCATGTTTTAATCATGATAGTCCTATTAGTGCATTTGTTTATTAAACTGTCTTGCTAATTAGAGAAAGAATCAAAAAAAGAGGGAGAAGAATTGGTCGTAAAAAACTAATTGGTTTTGTGCCTTCAACTCCTTTCAGCTAACCACAGTGTTCTTTCACTTTATCAGTATATATACATATATATTTTTATCTTCACAAGCGCTGAATGGTGATATTTTACCAGCAGCTGTTTCCTGATCATCTTAAAGGACCACTGGATCTGTATGAACTTGGGTAATTTGATATGTCTGGAGATCTGTGGTACTCTGTAACTGTTTAGAATTAAGATTTTTTTTGAAAGATAGTAAAAAAAAAAAAAGATTTACTTATCTCATGATCTGGACCTTAGAAAACTATGCTAGTGTGGCTGTTCATCTTCTGTAATGTGGACTATTACTGAAGCTTTTCCGTATTGACAGCATTGCCACGTGCTTCTGGTACTTGATAATTCTGTGCTTTGGGCAGCCTACAACTCATTAATACAAACTGGATGTCTTTCTCCTACAGGGCTTTAGCTGAACCATAAATTGTGGGATTATGATAAAATCCTCTGGCTACTGTAAAGTAGGAGGTCAGACCAGATGATGATAGTAGTCCAGTCTGACCTTAAAACCAGACCATTGAGTCTAGCTGGAGGTCAGATGTCTTAATCGCCTTCAGTATTATTGCTGGCTATTTGTCACAGCTCTTACAAACCAGAATTGCATGGGCTTTTCTTTTCATGGGGAGTGGGCAAACTTCACTGCATAGAAAATATGGTATCTGAATACATTAGTTGTTTGTCCACTCCATTTCGTCACTGGTTTACCCTAATTAATAGGCCATTCCAGAATATGTAGTTCATTCAGTTAATATTCTATATAATATTTTAATCAGATACTGTCAAAGGGCATAGCCAAATCCCATTTTGGAGAGCTCTTTTGAGCAAGGATAAATTTTTCACATTTACCTCCTTCTCCTGAGATGCACTCATTCCTGAGGTATCTAAGGGAACATCCTTCTTTTTGGTCTGTTCTGTTATTAAATAAATTCTTCCAAGAGGGAAGTATAGGAGCCAACCTCTTACCAGTATAATTGTTTCAGGTAGATTTCCTTTTATTATCCATGCTGCCCATGACATTTTTATGCAAAAACAAAGAGATAGGCAGTAGATTGCAAACAGTTCACCTGTGCTCATTACAGTAACTTGGTCATATGTGATATTAAGACTTCTAGTTTGCGAGGGGCAGGAAAGATGGAAACTTCTTCCCCAAAAGTTTAAGGCTGTTGATTACACTTGAAAACTTCCATCTGAGGCATGGGCCATACGTGGTAGTGATGGAGAAGTTTGCTCTTGTGGTTTTCTGTCACTTTGGAAGCACTGCTGGTATCATGCTTATGTCGCTGGACCAGCAGAGGAAATACTGGTTGAAATAGTGCATTTAAGGTCAGTGATTCTTTGCCAAGTGCAGCACAGTGCTGCCCAGTGCTATTTTAACTCCTCCCAAAACAAAGCTATGTGAGGAAGCCATATGAGGACAGGGGTTGACACCTGAATGTCTGCAAATGGTAACTAATTCTAGATCAGGAGCTTCCTAGGTGCCTCTAAGGATGTTGAAAGATAAAATATGTTCTTGTAGTGGCAACTGTATTCCTCTGAAATGAGACTGACGCACAGTTAAGCAATGTAATCACTTCAGACTATTGCCTGTTGCAGAAGCTTGTAGCTCTGTTTTGATCCTTTGACAAATCATTTTATGGCACACTTGGAGCTATTCATCCTGTTCCAGTTGCTTTGACATGGTAATACAGACTTCAGATACACGAGTCTTTTTTTTGTTTTATATCTGCAGCAAACACATAGCTCCACACTTGCATCAGCTTTTCCACCTTTAAAACAGGCCATTTCTCCCCCAACATGTAGGTATATCTAAAGATAGTATTTTAAATGCTAAGTGCTATGGGAAGCACTGTGGAAAGCCTGCATATGCATCCATAGTGCGATAAATTACCCTGCTAGGAGTATTCAGAAAAGTAGAGAAAGATAGGTAGGAGCTGTTATTATGCTTGGAACACTAAGTTACACTTCGCCTTCTAAGAAATGCCGGCTTAATTGAAGCTCTGCCAAGGAGGGAGGTTTTCTGTCCCTGAAACAGATAGGAATCCATCTCTGTTACGACTTAAATAATTACAGTATTTACTCTTTCAAATTCAATGTAAAGCCTAAGCCTTTCTTATAGCCTTTAAGGGGAAGGGAGGTAGTTTTTTATGTATCTTTTGTACCCAGCATTTACCTCAGTTAACATACAGAGGTTTAAGTTCTTATTCTTAAATTTATCTTTTTCATAAGAGGCTATCCTCAAACCACAGATGAAATACTGGAATGAATTGTGAGGGTGGAAGGACCTTTTGACATAAAAAAAGATGCTTGCTTTTTAATGTATGTTTGCAAAGGGGATAAAACCAAGTAAACAGTGAATTGACTTCTTGTGCCACTTCCTTCCTTTTCAGACTGTATTTCTGAAAGTGGAATTGGATGCAATTCTAAACGGAGAACATGTTTACCAGCTCCATGTCCTAATACAAGTAACATCAGCCTGTGGAATATCCTGAGAAATAACATAGGAAAGGATCTCTCCAAAGTGGCCATGCCTGTTGAATTAAATGAGCCACTTAACACCCTTCAGCGTCTCTGTGAGGAGTTGGAGTACAGTGAACTGCTAGATAAAGCAGCGCATACGCCTAACCCATTTGAACGGATGGTAAATATGATATTCCAAATATTTACTAACATTTAATGTAATTAGAATAGATTAAATGTAAAAACAATCTGCCACAGAAATGAAGATGTTCTGTTCCATTTTCTCCCGTCTGAAAGGCAGCCTCTCCAAAGATCTATCGGTACATTCTTACATACCCACTGTTTTTCACTCTTCTGCATGGTTCACGTTGCTTTGTCAGGAAGTCTCTCTCCTCAAGTACCTTGCTGTCCTGCAAGGTTAAACAGAAATAATTTAGGTCTGTTTTGCAGCTCTTAACTCTGTAAGGTTAGGGGGGACTGTGGACTAATATACTTCCCTCTTGAGTATGAAAGCTACAATATATCCTTTATTTTTTCAGGCTGTGTAATCTGGTAACACATTTGTGGTGGATCTTCCAGTCCTGCCCTACTGTGATACTTTATATTGACTTAAATGAACTCCATTTGTTTTATTAACTGGTTTTGTGAAGTCTTGGGGTTGATCCAAAATGTTCAGGATCTCAAAACCAGGGAATATGAGTGTATGTTGGGTACAAGAATGGTGTCACCTTCTGTCAGTGCAGAACCCTGTATTCAGCATTTGGCAAAAGAACAAGAGAAAAATGCATTTCAATCATTCTGCTTCCAGGTGCACAAGAGCTACTTAATGTGTAAGCCCATAAATAAAAGAATTAAAAGCTCTCTAAATTCTCTAAAATGTAAGTTCTAGATTGTCCCTTAAATTGAACTAAGCCTTTTCAACTCAATATATCTTAATGTGAGGTTACTAATGAATGTAAATAGTTATGTTATAAATACTGTTTGAAAAGCCTCTTGCTCCATTCTGATACTCCATAAGGGTCACAATTTGGTGCCTGTTCTCAAGACAGAGAATGTGAGTATTCACTGGGGTATTTCCTGGAGTTTTCATTGCATAGCTTATCTTGTTCTTTTGAGAACATATGTGAAAAGGAAAAGGAAATGAGCAGAAGTTAGTTGTTCGTATGGGAATGAAAAGAATCCTTTTCCCTCCTTCCCACACCCAAGCATCTGGAAATTACCTCAGGTTGAAGTATTCTTTGCCTTTGAAAAATTCCTGAGGCAAAGCTAATGCTAGCTGTTGCATAGTAATTGCAATAGTTCATAAAATAGCCATTCTGACATTGATTCAGTTTGAGAAATTGTGAAAGGAGAGCATCTACATTTTCAGAAGATGAGGAGAAGGAAATTAAAGGGAGAAAAATGGTATGAGAGAAACCTGAACTGAACAACCCCAGATTCTAATTCCTCAGGTGTAGGAGGAATTATGCTTGAGTTGGCTGCAAAAATTTGGGAAGGTTATCTGTGTCTCAGTTATAACCAAGAACAGTTTCATAATTAGGTAATAGCACACAGTAGATAAAAGGCAACCCAATTCAAACTGCATTAGAAATAACAAACTTGGTTAAAAACAACTTCCTATGCCATGTTTCGGAAAAGGATAGTTGATAGATCCATAGAATCACAGACCATACCTATAAAAGCCAGTTATAATACAAAATCTAACAGTGATTTTTAAGGTTACTGCTTTAACTGTTGCAGAATGCTAAACTGTTTCCAACAGGTTTCAGAAATGCTGGTTTCAGTTGATTAAATTTGCAGTGTTTGACCCTAATAATTCCATCCCTGGACCATTGAATGACTTTCTGAAAACAGTTCTCTGATGTGTGAGCTAGTGCTTAACTTGCAGGAGGCATTCATGTTCGTAGACTGCAAATGATGGGAAAAATACAGAATCTGAGGTCAGGATATGACCTAATTTTTCTTTTCTTCTGTTAAATCGGAAGGTATAGAAAAAAAATTGTTTATGGCTGTAGAAATGAATTAATCAGAATTCCACATTGTTATTCCCAGGTGTATATAGCTGCGTTTGCAGTCTCTGCATATGCCTCCAGTTACTACCGAGCTGGAAGTAAGCCATTTAATCCTGTGCTTGGAGAAACCTATGAATGTATTCGTGAAGATAAGGGTTTCCAGTTCTTTGCGGAACAGGTATTGTATGCTGCAACCCTTAGATTCGCTACTTGATACACTGCTTAATTCTAAATGCATGGCTGGAATCCTCTGGAATTAATAGCAAAATGCGAAACTACTTTAACCTGAGCCCAGCAAAACTCAAAGGACATTGCAGAATTATACATGAAGGAAACTGTATTTTGAGGAAACTCTGCTAACTCTGGGATGGAGCATAATAACCAACAGCTGACACTCAAGCAGCAAAGGCTGGCAGGCTGCCTACTCCGGTAACTAGATAACTTGTTTAAGTAGAGTGCAATTCCCCGTGCTGAAATCTGATCATGACTGCATTGACATTGTTGTCGTTTTCTTTTGTGTGTACTGTATCTTCAGCTGTTTAATATCTTCTTTGACAGCAAATATATCCCTTGTGTGAGTCAATCAACCACTAGTATTTTCTGTGGTATCACGAATATTTCTGCTTTCTATCCAAATACTTTGTGGGCTAAGCCTTTCAAATCTGGTACCACAGGCTAGTAGGTGAAGGATGTATATATACATCAAGATCTGAGTGTTTATGAATAAATCGGTACAAAGGCTGCTTTTTCTAATGAGGAATTTTAATACATGTGGGGGATTTGGGCTGTTAACAACTATTGTTCCAATATGAGCATATAAGTGATGTGGTATATAGAGTGGTAAAGGTACTATAATCATATAGGGTGGAGGAATGTTGGGATGAAGGGCAGCATACAGGGAAAGATATTTCATGCAGCTTGCAAGCATTAAATATTTCTCTTTTCATCAGGAGCTGTTGCTTATTGCTTGTGCAAGCATTTTTATGCTTACTCTAGTTAATTTGTTAGTGCAGGTAGTATGTAATTCATGGAATAGATAGTCAAAATATAGGAAAAAAAAAAACCTCAGCAGAGATTCTGTTCTATTACTAGAGTGAGTTTAGAATAACTCCACTTAGCACTATGACCTTACTGTAGAATTATAACAGTTTAAGTAAGAGCTAAGTTTAACCCATGAATTATAGTGACATCTAGGGTTAATCTGGCTGCCGTGAGAGTGTTGCTCTTGGTGTATTAGGGCATAGCTGAGAGTAATTAGTTGTCCTGGGTTCAGCTGTAACAGTTATTTTTCCTCCTTCCTAGTAGCTGGTACAGAGCTGTGTTTCAGCTTTAGCCTGAGAACAATGCTGATAACACACTGATGTTTTAGTTGTTGCTCAGTAGCTCTTACTCTGACCAAGGACTTGTCATCTCTCATGCTCTGCCAGTGAAGAGGGGCACAAGAAGGTAGGAGGAAGCAGAGCCAATACTCCTGACCCAAACTAGCCACAGGGGTATTTCATACCAGAGCATGTCATGCTCAGTATATAAACTGAGGGGAGTCACCCAGAAGGGACCGATCGCTGCTTGGGTCAGGCTGGATATCAGTCAGCGGAAAGTAAAACTTCATTTGAGCCATGTAGGTGCTTAAGAAATTGAATTCATAGTGGGAAGTAGCAATTGGACTTGAAAATAAAGTTGTCTTTGTCAAAAGAAGAGTAGGCATTGCACATCGAAGAGATGGTCCTGAGCAGTTGTTTGTTATGTTCAACCAGAAGGGTGAATTTGCAGCCAAGAAGGAGCAGTGGCTTTCACCTTGTGCAGTTACTTCATTATTTACTACTGCCTTCTAATAGTCTCCACTGTGAATTTGTTTATTACTCACAGTCCTTGCTTTGCTGTTATGGTGGTTGCCCTAATTCATGTATGTGCTTTTACGCAAAGCTGATAAAATGCAGTGTGTGTGGATAGAGTTTAGCACCTGGGGTGTCACAATGGCTGTTAGGGTTTGCTAGATGGAATTTCATGGCTTGATTTCTCATAGCCCCCTGAGGGATTCTGATCTCTGCCTCATCCCTCATAGTCAGGGTTTTGTGGGTATTTGCTGTACAGAAGAATTTATCCCTTTGCCTACTTTATTCTTGTCTGTGTGCTCAAAGTATGGCTTCTGTCAATATATTGAGATCCTACGGGTAAATATAATTATCACCTTAGAGACCAGGTACAAAATAAATAGTTCGATTTTCACTCAGTGAACAATATTCACAGGCCTTTTAAAATAAGTACTTCTCATTTCTTTCAAGGCTTCTTAGGTCTCAGTACCATATTAATCTCACTGACACCCCCTTCAGGACACAACTGCAAAAGGAAAGTAAACATTCAAATTGTAAATGCTATATGTGAATGAAAAATTAAGGAGAAACCCAAAAGAATCCAAACTGAAATGACTGCTCAAGTGTTAATATGTCCATCTTTTTTTTTTCCCTTTTCATGTCTTGCTATTAGGTCAGTCACCATCCACCTATTTCTGCATGCCATGCTGAATCTGTGAATTTTGCTTTTTGGCAAGGTAACTCTTCAGTCTGTCATTTACTTCCACAGTGTTCCACAGTGTTCAGAATATTTTCATTGTATGTCTTACATGAGGCATCTTGAAATCTGGAAAATGTGAAATTCCCTGCTTAAAGTGTATCAGAATGACTTTAAGAAATGCTGTCTTATACTTACTTGCATTCTGGCTTGGATCTTCTACCATTAGAAAAATAATCAAGTTTTTTAAATAATACTGATTCTTTTCATGTACAAATACCTGCATTTCTTTGAAATCAGATTTGGGGGGGTGGGGTTCCTTTGGAAATCAGATTTGGGGGTCCTTTAGGAAGGAAGAGTTGTACCTCAAGCTATTTATAAAGCAAACAAGCTAGAACACAGTGTGAAAAACTACAAGTTAAAATTGGATCCTGTAAGCCTGTTCTGAAAACAATTTCCAAAGATGAGCATAACAGCAAGGATAAATATATTTACCTTGTCTTTCTCTGCTGACATTATTACAGTATGTAAGGATTGTGCTGTTTGACTCTGAACATTGTGTTTCAAAAAGAAGTGCGTTGGAGCTTTGTTTGCTCTGTGATGCTGGTGAAGATGTCAGCCAGTCACAGTGCCTGTGTGGCTGGGTATTTTTGGAGTGCATACAGAACATAACCATACTTTTAACTCAGTTAAAATCCTTCACCCAGAGGTTTTTCAGTTGGCAATGTAGCCATATTATAACCTTTAATTCTGTTATGATTGACTCTTCTGGCTTGATTAGAGTTATTACAGATGGAGCCACACTGAACAGAAACCGGAACTCTGACATTAGTCTGGGCTTCATTATTCAAATTAATTCTTTGTTTTGTAAACAAGAGTCCTGTTCATGGCAAAAAAGCAGAGCTGACCAAATATTCATTCAGTAACTGAATACTATATAAATAAGACTGGGTATAGCAGCCTGTCTTAATAAAAGCTGATGAATTCCAGAGAAATATATGCTGTCTGTAGCTTATTCAAATTCCTCTCATTTGTAAAAGTTTCTGAGAAGTGACTTTTAGACCTCTGTTACTTCAATAATCCATTATGTAATGAAAAAAAAAAAAAAACACCCAAGCCTGTGTTCTAAGGTCCACAGCATTCTTTTAGCACTTTTATTATGATGCACTTTGTTATTTTTCATTACTTGAAAATCAAATAGAGCCCAGAAATAGATTTATTCACCCATGCCTATGACTAAAGTGTCTTTTTCTTTCCTTTTCCTGTTTCAGATGTAAGATGGAAAAACAAATTCTGGGGAAAGTCCATGGAAATTGTTCCAGTTGGTACAACACATGTAACTCTTCCAACGTAAGTGCTGCAACTGAGCATTGCTGTTCACACATAGCACAGACATCCTTGCACAGTTATCCAGATGAGACCAAGCTATGCTGTGCTGTGTTAGACCTTTAGAAGAACTGGTGATTAGGATTTAGTTTAAAAAGAAAGGGGGGGGGGAGGTGTCACCAAACCAAAATCTGAAGCATAAAACAGAATCACTGACTCTTCAGAAGGTTATAAAAATCAAAAGATGAAATAGAAAACATTACTCCTGTGTATCTTGAAGAAAAGCAAAGCTGATAGTTTCATACTTGATGCTTTAATATGGGTTTGTGGGAGAGGGTGTTGTGGTTATTCTTGTCTTTTGTACCTACATTTGTACAGACCATAACATCATGGGATCCTGGTTTGTAGGTGAGGCCCATAGCCATTGTCTCTGCATAAGTAATTATTGTAAAGTATAAACAGAACCAGTTGCCTATCTATTGTTTATTATCTAAGGAAGTAAGCAGCCTCTGTAGGTAAGTGTTGAGTATGGTCTAACTAAAAACAAATAAAATCTGTGGTGTTCCTATGCAGGCCTGTCAGAGTGCTTGTTACAGATCAATCATAAAAACCCTTAAGGGGTTTTCTGGGAGACAGGATTGTTGTCATAGGGTTTGTTTTTGAGAAGGTGTGGGGCAAGAACATGAGGCATTCCAGGGGAAAAAATGGTTTTGTGGGGTTTTTCTAATCAAGTTCTCTACAATTTTTTTTCCACAAGTTTGAGAGCTCATTTGAACATAGAATGAAATTTTTCCTGTGTGTATTTTTCTTACAGTTTTAAGGACCACTTTGCATGGAACAAGGTGACATCTTGCATCCATAACATTTTAAGTGGGCAAAGATGGATTGAACACTATGGAGAGATCATCATCAAAAACCTCAATGATGACACTTGCCACTGCAAACTGACTTTCATAAAGGTAACCCCAGCCATAACCACAGCAGTGCTGGCAGTGCCTTTTCTAACAGATGCAGCAGTGTGTGGATGCTCTGCTGAAGCTCAGCACAACTGCTTATGAGCTTTATTTTCCTGTATTTCTGCTGTAGTTACCTGTGATTCTTTGAGAAAATTTAACACTGAAGGAACTGCTGTTCACTAGATAGAGTCAGACAAGAAATAGAAGCAGTGGCTTTCTCAGGTGATTCCACTGGAGATGTGGAAAAGTATGAGGAAATGGAAGGAAGAAATACGATGAAAACTCTACTGTATATTTGATGAGAGAGGCAGGCACAAGGTGTCTACTGACAGTGTTTTACCACATGCCTCCTGCTAACCCATTGGCATGTGCTGTAGTTACATTCATTCACCATCTATAGAACAAGGGCTTAGGCATGGTGCTTCACCCAGTGCTCTTTTCTAGCCCTTTGCAGGTTTTCAGAGGTGTTAAGTGAAAGGCTGTGGTGTTAATCAAAGCTTTTGCTTCAGTACAAGGCATCTAGTACTGCCTCTAAAAGATAAATTAAATACAGTTCTCAATGTTAGTATTCTAATAAGCTGGTTAACAGTGCTAACAGCATTTGTTTGCATGGTGCTACTGACATGGCAAAATCACTCACACTTGATCTCTTATGCACCTTTTTTCCTCTTGTTCCTTTTAATTCTAGGCAAAGTATTGGAATCCAAATGCACATGAGATTGAAGGTAGTGTCATGGATAAAGCTGGGAAAGTTGTGCATCGACTCTTTGGGAAGTGGCATGAAAGTTTATACTGTGGGACGACTTCATCTTCAAACTGCATATGGAGAGCAAGTTAGTGATCAGAATGGATAATGTGCAGAACTTCAAAATCTGATTAAGAATAAGTTTATTATTTTAATCTCTTTATTAGGCCCAAACTTCTTGTTATTTCTATGTCAAATATTAGATTTTTGTAAGCACTTAAAATTTAGAGCTGCAGAATGCATAATTTATCTTTAATAATATGGAAAATTAATCCCACAGTTTCCTGCATTTCCTAATTCTCTCTCATTTTCATATTTGGTCATGAAGTGGGTATTGAGGACCCCAAAAGGAAGAAGGAAAAAAAAAAGGAACAAACTCTCCCCACTTTCTATGTAGATAAGTGTTGTGTATTTCATGTACTAAACATTGGAAGATAACCCACAGTACTCAGTTCTGTAATGACAGCCATATTTGAACTTCTCCCAGACTTGTGGGGTTTTGTCTACTGTAGTTTGAAAAAAACACTATGATAATAACATGACCTTCTGATTAGAATCATAGAATAGTTAGGGTTGGAAAGGACCTTAAGATCCTTCAGTTCCAACCCCCCTGCCATGGGCAGGAACACCTCACACTAAACTATGTCACCCAAGGCTCTGTCCAACCTGGCCTTCAACACCGCCAGGGATGGAGGCATTCCAGTCCCTCACCACCCTCACAGTAAAGAACTTCTTCCTTATATCTAAATTCAACTTCCCCTGTTTAAGTCTGAACCTGTTACCCCTTGTCCTACCACTACAGTCCCTAACTAAGAGTCACTGTCCGGCATCCCTGTAGGCTCCCTTCAGGTACTGGAAGGCTGCTTTGAGGTCTCCAGGCAGCCTTCTCTTCTCCAGGCTGAACAGCCCCAACTTTCTCAGCCTGTGTTCATATGGGAGGTGCTCCAGCAGAGAGAACAGAAATCTGCTTTGTTGCAGTGCAGTTATGAAGGGGGATGTCTTTTTGTCACGTCATTAAAAAACTCATATTCTCCGAGAGCTGAAACTGTGGTTTGGAGATGAACAAATGAGTGAGAGGACCTTGGAATTTTCCTTCTAAAGATAATAGTATTTCACTGGGATTCTGAATGTATTCTTCTTCTGTAGATCCAATGCCTAAAGGTTATGAACAGTGGTATGGATTTACTCAGTTTGCACTGGAGTTAAATGAACTGGACCAGCAAACTAGGTCATTACTCCCATCCACTGATACGCGTTTTAGGCCAGACCAAAGGTAAGAAGTTCTAAATACCTTCCTCACATAGTTTTTCATCTTCTCTATGGTCACTTTAACCTATGATCCAACTATTTTGCGCAGATACCAGCAGTGTGTTTTTATTTCTACATTAATGTGCACCTGAAAAAGACATTTTAATCACTTACCAGAGATGGTGTAGTCATGATGGACCAGTGTCTCCTAAATTGGCTCTTGTATGCTTCTAGATAACTACCTTTCAAAAAATATTAACGCTTTGGTGCTTCAGGTACTGGATGTTGAGCATCCTGTGTTTGAATAGCCAAAAACTGACTCACTTGAAACTCTTCTCTGCAGTGGAATTTCTGCTGTTGCTAAATTCCAAGTAAAAGAATACAAAATTACTACAACTCTGAGCTTGTCACGAGACTCACTTTTCCTGAAGTGCTTTCTGATAGTGCAGTTGCCTGCAGATGTGGCGGTTCATCTTTCAGACAGTGTGAACGGCCTGCTGTAAAGATTGGGGAACATGAACTCCAGTTGTCTCTCTTATCGCTGCTGGTGCTGCAGGTTTCTAGAAGAAGGGAATATTGAAGGAGCTGAAATGCAAAAGCAGAGGATTGAGCAGCTACAGAGAGAACGACGGAAGGTGCTGGATGAAAACAATCTAGAGCATCAGCCAAGATTTTTCAGGTACTATATAATAAGTAACATGTACTACCATGTACTGCAATTCTTATTATAGATGTGGTTCTAACCTGCCATAGAGCAGGCTCCATTTTTTTTCCAGGTTTCTTCTGTAGTCTTGATTTTTCTAGTTGGGGAATGTAGAACCTCCAGACTTAGTTAAAACTCAGAACTATATATTGTTTTTTCATTACTGCATCCCTGAATTTCTAATTTTTTACCTTTATGGCAACTTATTTGAATTTGCCTGAGTGAATGTAGAATCTCTGATACTTTCAAACAAGGTCAAGTGGCTGGATTTAGCCTAATTATCTCTGTGAACTTCTGCTGAATTCACTGGGATTGCCTTGTACAGAAGTCTGCAGAGTTGGTGCCTTTCATTTCCAGGACCATTTTTGAAGATGTTTCCCCTATTTCACGGTGAGAGAATTATTCAGAGGGCACATTGTTTCTTCCTGTTGTAAATCAATTAACAGGAGACTTCAGCCATCGAAAGGCAAAAAAGAGTGCTAGTGAGGACATGACCTTTGCCCTCCACTTCTGCACTGAAAGAGTTGGAGCCTAAGTGAATGTTGTATGGTCCTATATATCACAGCACAGTTAGCAAATCTGGGATCCTAATTTTTTTTTGGATACATAGGTAATGTACTTTTGAGGAACACAGAAGCATTTAAAATAGGTCCAGAAAGGGAATAGCTTAGACCACTGGATGTGTGACTAGCTGGTGAGTTATCTTATCACATGTCAATCACACCTACTAAAGAGAAGCAACTGTTGCTTCCAGCCGAACAGAGGCAAAGTCTAATACTTCATAATTGTATATTTACAGTGAGAATTGTGAATAAGGGTGAGGATTTGAATCCTTCCAATGGTGATTTGAAAACTGAGATTTGTGCTGTAGATTAAAATAACAGAATAGAGTTTAATTACGATATAGCAAGAGTGTTACATGGTGTTAGAGAAGATACAAATCATGCATTTGGCTTTTCAATAGTGATTTCTCTCTTCAACAAGTCCCAACCCTTGATTTAGTTTCAAAAAAGTTGTTTATTGTGCCAGAAATGCTGCACACTAGATTAAAAGCAGACTGATTCTTTCAGGGTAAGGTATCTAGTGCAGTGAGGGTTGCCTCATAACTGAGAGCTTATAGGCTCTCTTTATGCAGTAACTGCGACAAGCCATCTTTAGAGGGGTAAAAGGAATATTTCTGCTTATCCACACAAAGCTGCCTTTGAGACCATGAGATCAATGTGGACTTTATTTAGTTTTAGGTGCTAAGCACTGGCATGTGACAGTGCAGAAGGTGTGTTGATCTCAGCTGAACACTAGGCTACTGAGGTGTTATCTCCAAGGCCAAGTTCAGACATACCAGTTCAACACTCCAGGCTATACTGCCCTATTTGAAGGCTGCACCTGCTTTGTGGGCTGAATTGGGTATCTGTGCATAGTGCTACACTGTATATATGTATATACATCTGTGTACACACACAGCATAGGTATAGAAAATACAAGCTTTACATTTAAGACATCTGTTTAATCTTTAATAGGAAATCCAGCGATGACTCCTGGGTGAGCAATGGAACCTACATGGACCTTAGAAAAGAACCAGGGTTTTCCAAACTGGACAATCCTGTCCTCTGGTGAAAGAGGAGCTAAATGAAGATATTCTGTGCTGCATTCTTGGATCTGATTTAAAAGAAGTATATATGAAATATACCTATCTCTATATATATCTATATATACACACACACATATAATATATGTGTGGAGTGTGTGTATGTGTGCAAGTGTGCGTATCTCCAGAATTGTTCTTAATTTAGAATCTGATAATTCGTTTCCTTTACTCTTGACTATTGCAGTGATTCTTTCAATGTATAAATAGCCTGAGTTCTTTTTATAAGATATTTAATAAAATAGTACTGAATGTTAACAGCAAGAGAGAAAAGAGGAGCTTTTACACTACTTTTCCAATGTGTAATAATGTCAGTTCTGAGTTAACGCCTTACTGAATAGCAGTGGAGACAGTGGCATCAGCAGTACCCTAGCTGTGCTGAGATAACAGAGTGCAAGCCATAGTAACTCAAACTGTAGGTAAGCTGCCACAGTTCAGTGGTTAGTTTGGCTGCGTCTGGGCTGGTGTAAATTGCTAAAACAGGATGACAGCTGGTGCTGGAATCTGAGTATGATCTTTTGCTGGTTGTACAAAAGATTTAATCAAGCTTTTGTTTCTATTAGCTTTCTTCTTAGCATTATGGAAGAGGTAGTTCTGAGCTTACACAAGTGGTTCTACTGCCTTATACGTAAACTGTACCCAGCTAAGTGTAGTGCTTGAAATTCAGGATTCGCCAAAATTTTCCACTGGGAAAAAATTCCATTTTGGATTTATAGCCCCCAACAGGGCAATAGGAGGAGATCCTTTGTGTATATACTGCTTGAGCACTGACTAGACGAAGAAGCTCTCTTTTTTCCAGTAAGTAAAATCTATACAGAGCACGCAATCCTGTGCTTCCATAGCTTCATTTGTTTTTATTAACCTAAAAATTGCACCAGTAAGACTTTTTAAAAAGTAAGCAAACTGATTGTTTAAAGCTAGAAATTTTTTCTTAATATTTTGATATTTTCTACCTCTTAAGAGATAAACAACATATTTAAGATCTTATATTTAAAAAATGACCATCTGCCTTATGGAGAAGTGTATGGAGTCTTTGATCTTCCTCTGTTTGTTTGTTATGTTCAGATAAATATTCAAATGTTTTGCACTAAATCAGTTGCATCCCTTTCCTGTAATTTCACACATATGGCTAGATTTGTGAAACTACTGAACCATAGGTCAGAAATTCAGCAGGAAACAAATGTAGCAGAAGTTGCACTTTTGAGTGAAGATTATAGAGATGGGCAGTATTCTTGGTTTTTCCATCAAATCACAATGCCACAATTCCTACCTGTCTGCGGTTCAAACCTGACCCATGATTCTTCAAGTCTGTTCTAAGAATGATCTATGTATCTGTATGGCAGCAATGCAGTTACAGATCTATATCTTGTCACCACCACCCGCTTTTCTTTTTCTTACATGCCACTTCAGTAACACAAAACATAACCAAATGTTGTTGGCGTGTTAAAACTGGCTTATGACTGGAACAATTGGACATGGTATGGATAAGGTAGACACTTTGGGGGGTAGTAGCTTTGAAAAGCTTGCATTTTACTGTGTGCTGCATTGTGCTAAAGAAAATCCATTCAAGATGGATCCATCTGTTATATGTAACATGAAGGAAATACTATGAAAGCTTCCATTTTAAACCAAATCTGTGATGTCAGATTAGATGTATATTTGAATTTTGCTTTCTGTTACCTTGAAGCTCCATATTCTTAGAGGGAGATGAATGCTTTTTCACTATTTTTCCCTTTGCCCAGGAACTCTGCCTCACTATCATTTCTGTACCTTATTACCAAAGAAGTCAGCATTATTCTTTCTGTTTAATATGTCATTTAAGTACTTGACTACAATGTCAGCAACTTGCAACAAGGCGAGCTTCACATCAATATAATGACAGAATCTGGGCTTTGATTCCAAAGGAAATCTTAACTTCTGCGGGCTGTTCGGCTTTTCAAGGAAAGTGAGGATCTCTTCATGGCTTGTTCCCTTCCTGTGTTTTATACTTGGACTATCAAAATATGGCAAAGAAATGAGCTGATATTTGTAATTATCCTTGCTGTCGGTAGTTACCATTTATACTACAAATAACATTCATTTAACAACAAAATAGGGTAGGGGAAATTAAAAAAAAAAATTATAAAAAAGGGAACAATATTTGTGGAGGATGCAATAAACTTATTCATCGTCATATTTGGCAGCTGCTGTGCTTACTGTCTGATCTGATTGCTGGGTTTGTATTTTCTGTGTATAGGGGGATTTCCCCGTACTTTGACAAATGAACTAATAGTTGATAGCACCTGAAATTAAAGAATTAGTTGCCAAATGGCACAGCATTTTCATTCATTAAACTCAGCAGGTGTTAAATGAAACTACTCTCATATTTGGTGGGTTTGATTTTTGAGAAGTCAGACTGGCAGTTGTTGCCTTTTATCTTACAATCTAAAATGTCTAAAATACATAATGACGAGAAGCATTAGGCTTAGTGCCTTATACAAAAATTTCTTCATCAGAGTTCCTATATCAAGAAGGTAAACTGCAGAATTTCACTATCAGCTCCAGAAAAATAATGCCTGAGAATAATCCAGGGCATTTCTTAAATACATGAAGTAAAAATCATTGCCAAGCAGTAGCTCCTTTTGTAAATCTCTGACACGCATCTGCAAACACAATGTGACCAATTGTGAATGATCCTCTGACCCCGTGTTTCCGACAGCAGCATAGTTGTCTCTGCTTACTGTTGTATTGTTTTGGTTTAGTCGTTAAGCTCCTGTCATCTGTATATTAAGAAGTGGAAGAAAATTGTCTTGATGTTACCTCTGTGTATTTCTGCATAAAAATATATTCATTGTCACAAACCTTAATATACTCTATACAGTTATTTTTGTTAAAATATGAAATTTTGGTAATTTTCTTCCCCAAAACTTTGTATGTGTTATTGGGTGCACAATTTGCTGTAGCTTTCTGCAGGATATCTAAGACTGTTGTTTTTCATAGCTGTCAGAGAGGGACTTTTCCCTCCCCCGTTTCTACTCTGCGCGGTGAAAAGAACGTATCAGACAACTTACTGCTTCCTTTCATTCACAGCAGTGATCCCCAAGCTGTTCAGCTCAATGGATCAGTCTTAAAATTTCCTGATGCCCATTGCCTGCTGTTACAGCTTTCTTATTTGATAACTATATAAACATTACTTAATATGATTTGGGAGGGCAGTTTAAGAAGCACTTATCTAGCACTGCCTTTCTTTGTGAATCCCTTCAGTGTAAACCACTCACAGTGAATTTATATCGAGATAGATGATAGAACAGCTAAGCAGCTGAAACTGAACCTTTGGGTCTTGAAACACGGCTCGGTTTTCAAATTACATAGCAAAGAAAGCAAAAAAATCCAGGGAAATAGTGGTCATAGAAGCAGAAACTCACAACTCTGCTTCCAGTTTTGCAGGCTTAACACTTGTTACAGTGGGATTATTAAACAGTGTCACTTGTTTAGGAGGCTACTCTTGGTAGCATAAAGGGCCCTTTAGACTGAGTGGAACTGAAATACCCCATTAATCACTGCTTTTCTTTCTGTATCTCTGCTCTCCGAGATATGCTTTGTGTTGATTTGCCAGCACTGATGTACTTCTTTCAGATCCAGGAAAGTACTTAGGTTCTGTAATACAGAGCTCAGAAAATCAGATGCTTGTAAAGAAGAGCAAAACCAGCCAAAATTTTGATAAGGAAACATCCTAAAGAGCTGCTCTTCCATCAACAAGTTTTTTTTAAAGGACTGGAAGCAGGATTTCTGCTTTTAAAACCTGCTTCTGGGGGAGGTGCTAGTTGCAAAGTCACCTTATTATTCAGCAGTTTACTGTTGAAGCCAGATCACTGTACAGAAAAGAACATAATTTGATGGTGCTGGAATGTACAACCAGGGACAGCTTTTAGATTGCACAAAGGTCCAGTGCTGGTCCCCAAAAACCCAACCAAAAACCAACCTAACAAAGACCTCACCCATGCCCATGCCTCAGCTGTTTACAGTCCTGTTTTCTATGTGCCCCTTTATGTCTAACAGTCCTTATTAGAAAAACAGTCAATCCTAACAAGCTTTTAAATGACAAATCACTCCTAAGATTTAGTTAAAAAATTCCCCTCTAAACACTGTGGCCTACTTCTGTGTTTTCCTTTACTCTGAGCATGACTTTCTTCCAGTTTGCACTCGGCAGTCAGGCATGGTAAGGGTGGCATGCTACAGAAACGCACATGAGCTCTGTCCCATCAGTATACTCCTGATCAATGTCTCTGCATTTGCTGCCGTGCATCTATTCTGCTGTTTCTAGATGACCAGCTTTGCAGAGCAGGACGTTTCCAGCATATATTGTTTTATTCAATACAGCATTTTTTGCATACAAAAGGGAAAGATGAAATCCAACTTTTCCACAACTGAATACATCTTGCAAGGGCTAGAGTCAGATGGTGCTGTTCAAAGGAGTGAAGTGTGAGAAAAAGGTTTTTTTGGTTGAGTGTGTTTTCATTCATGGATTATGCCTACTATAAAAATCACAGGATTCACTAACCCACCCTTTCTATTTTCTAGCTGCTGGTGGGTGCAACTTACTCCAGCAGCTGTGGGTTCATAAGAAACTGCACATGTTGTCTGGCTTCTCTGTTGAAACTTGGTAAATGCTGTAACTCACCACCAGATGTATTGTACTGCTGAGTTCTTAGAAACTGTTCTCACTGCAGCTTTTGAAAGCAATAAGAGAAATTTTCCACATACATAGTTGCCATATGTTAAACAATAATTTTAAGCAGTTCCTTTTTTATACGAATTGTGGATTTGATGGTTTTGTTGTATAAACGAGAACTGTATAAAAGCTTATGAGAATGTTTGGGAGGTTGATCCGCAAGAGGTGATTGCTCCTTCAGCGCCACCCCTTGGAGATGGCTGGTATCCCCGAGAATCACGCAGTCTTGTATTTATGTTAACAGTATTTTACTAGTTCCAGGACTGGAAATACATACCACATGTATGAGGTATTGCATACGCAGAGCTGCTAAATGCGGAATTTGTTGTTTGTTTTGATAGGGCATTAATGATTTCAGAATGAAGAAAGATATCTCGTGTTAGAATTATCACTGACTTCCAGATTTTTGAGAACTTTCTGTAGTCAGGATCATTCCTGTTTTCTGCTTTTACTCCAGAAACCTGTAACAATGTTGGAGCACCTTGGTGCACAAGTTGATTTATTATTTTTGTCTCTGTAACCAATTTAGTTGGATGTTAATAAACCATACTTCCAAAAGGTCATAGAGCACCCTGACTTTTTCCCAAGGGTTGTAAGCATCTTTCTTCATCTTTTAAGTCTAGCTGCTGTAGTGATCTGTGCATTTCACACTTTCCAGAATGGCGAGTATGAAAGAGCTTCCATCTGCTAGTTGTTCATCACTCTCACAGTCTGTCCTGTAGTTGTGCAATGTTCCAGTTGTTTATCTGCACTCCCTGTACAACACTGTGACATGGCTGTTATGCCTGACACTGGGGCAGGGCAAGGTGTAAGCTGATGAAATTCATTTACAGCTAGAAGTTAATTCTTAAAAGCAGTTTTTAAGACAGATGTGCAGCATAAATGTTATGCTGTATCATGAACGTGGAAACCACAAACCACATGTTCTTCATAAAACAACTTTTAAAAACATGGAAACAGAGTATTTACTGGATAAAATAAGTAACTGGAAGGAAACAGTATCAATGTGGTGGTTTCTCCTTAGAGATGGTGATTCGGGACAGCTCTGCCAGTCAGATCTCAACTACGCCACACCATCCCACCATATATGTATAAGATGCGGTACAGATGGATTAGGATTGTGAAAAACATGGGAGTGCAGTGAGTGTACTTCCTGACCAACCTGTAATTCCTGACTGCAATTCTGCAGCGCTTCCTAAACTCAGTGTGTGCCAAGATTTAGTGGGAGGGAACACAGAAGTTCCAGGAAGAGCTGGGAAAACTGGATCAATAAATCTGTTACCACGCAAAATATCCTTGGCTGTTGTACATGGAGGAATAAGGGTAGAGACTGAAAGAAAAACAGGTTTTATAGCAGGAAAGAATCAGCTTCTGGTTTTTGAAATCCAGCCACTTTGGTTCTACATTGGGTGAAGAACTTTGGAACTTGTTCATCATGTCAGTGGAAATCACTTCATTGCTGATTAATTTCATAGAGAACTAATGTGCTTAAAATGGCACCTGAAATAACCAGTGTTTAGTTCAAGTTGCTGGGAAAAGAGCAGTTTACAGAAGCAGTAATATTTTTGTCACACTCGTAAAAGGGAGAGGAAGATGCCATAGTGTGTTCCTTATTGGTGCCGTAACCACAGACACTTAGGGCAGTAGGAACTTCTCTTGCAGAGAAATAGATATGGAGTCAATTTCTCTGGATGGCTCCTTGAGCTAGTGGCATGCCAAGCACCCACAATGTGGTCAGTGCTACTGAGACAAAACAGGCTGTTCTGCCCTACAGAAGAGTCAGGTAAGCTTGGCTGGTATAGACCTTGCATTCAATTTGTGTTTAAGGTCAACTGTCTGTTCATTCACAGTAATCTTTATTTTAAAGTCATTTTGTTTACTGCAGAGTGATTCAGACCATCACAGCATGAGGAAAACCACTGACAGCTGAGCAAAGCTTACTCTGCGTCGTAACTGACACGCCTTGCAGCCTTCTTTTTTATGCCTGTTATATTTCTTTCCTCTTTGCAAGCATTGCTCCCTGTGCTCAATTTGTCGATTTTTAACTTAGACACCCTACTGTGCAGGGGATGCATATGAATGTATAGGGTTATGATGAGTATTTGAATGGAGTTACAAGCTGGCCAGCTACCCAATTCTGCTGTGTACTTATGCATTTGTATCTTTGCTTACTCTATACCAAAGGAAATACTTGAAATTGCTGTGTGCAGACCCTCATTTGAGGTAAATCAACATTGCTCTACTGAGCTGAGTATAATGGAGGCTTAAGTTAACTGCGAATTTGACTCTGTGGGCTCATTTATGGAAGTTTTTACAGGATCTTGGAACAATAATAAATTCCTGGGAGACGACATGTTGTGTAAGGACATCAGCTGATGTTTCTGTCTGTTGTATCACAGACCTCAGGAATCACTGTCTTTCTCTAAGTGTTAGGGCACTATTTCTCTGAGGATTTTCTGAGCTGATGTTTCAGTTGATATTTTACTGAGACCAGAGACCCTGAAAATAAGATCTTTTTTTGCATAGTTAGCATTGGTTTTCTTTATTAAAACTTCTTCAATAAAAAACTGCTTTCCTAAATTGCAAATTTCTTACTTTCTAACTTGTGTTGGAAAAAAAAGGAAGCCATGATAAAAGGCTGCAGTAAATCTTGTTTGAATTACTGCAGTACGTGCCTTAAAAAATCCTTTCCTCTTTTGGTTTTATGAGGGTATGTGTGCAATGTCTAGATTGCTGCCTAGAGTAAGGAAGATTATGTAGATCTATCAATAGATGAGAACCTGTCTAATAGCTGAGAAAGATTTACTGTTTTGTTTACTCTTAGGTTTGTTATTATTTCAGTCATTGACACACTGAAGATGGAGTGAATTCAAGAGATACTTGTATTCAGTGCTACTTGCACTTCAGCCAATGAAACCAATCTTGTGAAAGCAGCTAGAGCTATATAATAGCTATACAGGTTTTTTGGATGAGACAATCAATTTTCTTATGAAGCTCAAAAACAGTGCACTGAATTTTTAATTCCTTTCATGGCAGAAACTTCTACTGAGGAATTTGCTTCAGAAAGAACACCCAAGCAGGTCAGTTAGAGCAAACTGAGTTCTCTGATTACCAGAGGATGCCCATTCTTAACTTGTTCCCTTTCATTTTGAAGAGAGTAAAATTTCAGCCAAAGTTGATGGAGGATTGGGAACTTACAAATATTTTCACCTTTTCTGAATAAAAGAAACTGGAAGAGACGTGCAAGAGACATTGCAAGACAGGCCATAGTAGGAGCTTCACTGTATTTTATCTAGCTGCAGAGCTCGCTAAAGCTGATGCTCATGTAAATGCTTTGGTCTTGATACCAATAGGGATTGTTTGAAATGATGGGGGAAGGGCATGACAGGAAGGAGGATATGTTGTTGAAATAAGACTCTCAGTATTGAAATGTGCTGTCACAAGGTCCTAGCTAAAAGAATGACTGCAGTTCATGCTTTCCCAGTACTGGTTGCTCACAGTTTCCTTTCATACAAACACTTCCTTTCAGGACACAGCTGGTTTTCCTTCTTTCTTCGAAATTGCACTTTTACACTCTGGTGTACTGGCAGTGGTGATGCCTGACAGTAAGAACCAAGTAAGCCCCAGCTCAAGCTGACTGTGACCAGTTCTGGAGGAGGAAGCACATTCCTGTCTCCTGGTTGCAAAGAGAGCAGTACTGGCAATAAGGGTTACTTGCATCACCCATCATAGATGCCTCTTGCTCAAATCAGTGTGTTGTTCAGACAAACAAGGGCAGTATAAGCAGCAAGAACACCAGTTTCAGTCTATGATAGAGGAAAATAAAACACATTTTTAATTGTCAGAAAACAGGCTTGTCTGTCAAGAGATGGGGAACTGACCTTGCTGTCTTTTGGGGCAACACTTGCATACAGTCAAATAAATTCCCATGCAATCAGAAGCCCACACAGTTTTCAGCCGCTTGACAGCCCTTGCTCATTGTTTCAAAAAGGACTGTGCTCTTTTCATTCTGCTTCCCTTTAGTGGGGAAGAACCAGGTCTACTCTTACCCAGTGTCTATGAGACATTGCAAAGAAAACCCTTCAAGTACTGAAACTGGAGAGCAGCAATAGCAAGCTGAAAATTAAAATGCCTTTAAGAAGAAACATGGGGCCTTGATTTTAATACCCATCAGGGCTGAACTGACAGCCCTGTGAGAAATAGGGTGGGGTTTCCCTTTTGTCCTCCCTTGCAGCATGCATTTCTACAGCAGAAAGCGTAGAGAGCCGCTGGCAGCTCCTGCTGCAGACACCTCGGGAAGCTGCCCTGGCTCACCTTGTAGTAGTAATGCAGCCTCACAGGTGCTCAGGACCCTCTGGGGCCTCTGGCTTTTTTGCCACTTATGGTCTTCTCCTCCATGCACGTGCTACTTTTGTAGGCTGTAGCCTGCTTCAAATGTCTAGAAAAAAATCTCAATCTCTTTGTGGTTACTTAAAAATGCATTTACTTTGTTCTCCTGGAGAAAGCCCTTTCCTGCAACAGGAATTGCAGTTGTTCAGTTCTGAAAGAGATGGCGCTGACAGCAGGTAATGAGAATGGCAGCTAAGGAGTTGCAAGTTAACTGGGAAATAAAGGAGGCACAAAAGCAAAAGGGAGAGACAAAATTTGTTTTAAATCTTAACAAAGCTATTGCTACAAATGTAGTAGATGAAAACGTGTCCGTTGTTATCCAATGAAATATTAATACTAGCTTCTGAACATGTTGTGATGTTTGACTTCAGCAGTTCTCCAGTTCTGTGTCTGTAATACAAACACCATCCAGCTGTCTGCCTCCTGAGGAGCAGCAATCACATGCTGCAGATTCTTAGGAAACTTCTGTAGAAACTGTTTGCTCCTGTAGTTGGCTAGTGAGTGCTTTTGAGGACATACACACCCATTCCAGGGATGCTAGAGGAATTCTGTGAGCCAGAATAAACATGGGGAGCTGATCGAAGAAAGTCAGCTTTCCTCTCTCCAGGCAGCTTCAGTCACAGGCTCTTCCCTGCAGGCCATTTAACTACTCTTGTTTTGCCAGTTTTGTCCTAAACTCTGTGTATTCTTTAGATGTGCTTTTCTTAGTTCTTCCATTCTCTGTAACTTTAAGGATGTCTATAAATAGCAAAATCGATATGAACTGTGCTAACCTTAGGATCATGTTTTTACTGACCTAAAAGTGTGACAGTAGAACAACTATGAGTGGAAGTACCATTTATTAAATCAATGTGTATTGTGTAATCATTTACAATCAGTTGTACCTAGCTGCCTGTAGTACTAGCCACTGTGCAACTACACTTTAAACAATGCCATGTGCTGTATAGTCATATTTTAAAGAACCCTGCTAAAGTACTTGCACTCTGAAAGGTGTATGTGTGCAGAGACACAGAGGTGAAGAGTCTCATTTTTTGGAGGCTCAGTGACAGGTATCCTCAGATATGTTCCATTGAAAAAAAATCCTAATACATGTTATTTTAACACAGTTTGACTCTGTAGGTCCTGCTCTGATCACTGCTAATGGTTAGCTCCATCTCTCTTTCAGAACTGAACAACTGGAATTCCCGTTCCATTCCTTTTGGCTAATTTATGAGGAAGGCCTTCTACTGAATAGCTTGAACAATGCAGCAGCCAGCTGGTTTTTGATAAAACATTAACGAGACCAGATGGTCCATAATAAGCTATTATGGAAAAATAATTTTCGACATGCAAGAAACATTATCTATCCCTAAGTCTTTGTTTATCATTACTTTAAAAGAAATAATGTTCTCTGGCTGCCATCTAATCTACAGTTTAAAGTTAGAAGCACTTAGTTCATGCAGCTTCATGCAAACTGTCCTCCATGTTATTGTTGGAGAAATCATGAGATGACTCTTTAGGGAGCCACAATCAATTAAACATGATCTCAGCCTACCCTTTCTATTTTCTTAAAATCATAGTGAAATTATCAAATAGTCACAAGGTTTTCACAGGTGTTTAGAAAGTTTCAGTCACCCTACCCCAAACTACATCCATTAGTGATGAGAGCTTTTACAGTGACAGAAGAGAGCCTGTGCCATAACACACATGCTACAGGAAGGCAGACAGGACGCTATTTCTCCCCATCACTACTTAAAGCACCAAGATCTGACTGAGCTACAGCAAATAGTCTTCGCTGAGTTATACTGAACACATCTGCCTCCTCCTGCATCCCAGTGTGGCACACTCCAACTGTCCTTCCAAAGGATTAAAAGATCCTGCCTGACCAATCTGGTGGCCTTCTATGATGGGGCTACGGAACTGATGGACGGGGGCAGAGCAGTTGATGTCACCTACCTGGACTTGTGCAAAGCATTTGACACTGTCTCACATGACATCCTTGTCTCTAAATTGGAGAGACATCAATTT
>JANRGW010050993.1:0-13404 GCA_024733675.1 Psilopsiagon aymara | reverse complement strand
GGGGGAAGAAGAAATCTCTGTCTTCCTCATTTTGCTTCTTCTGATTGATTAAACAGGAGGGAAACAAGAAGAGTGCTGCAGGATCATTATTAAAGCTGATCAGACTTCAATTGACTAAAACCAGAGAAATCCTTTTATTATATAAAGGTCTTGGTTTGTTTATTTTAATCAATGCATCAGTCTGTTTCTGTAAGCTTTAACACATGCCGTTCCATTTCCCAGGAACTTTACCCACCTTTTCCCCCAAAGCATGGTCAAACAGAGGATGTGCATCACTTTACTTGTATTTCATGGTCAGAAACCACTTCAAACCTTACCCATGCTGGCTTCACTGTTTGTTGGGTTGCTCAGTGTCTTGTGTTTGTCCTCTCAAGTCTGGCTTTGAGACTCAGCATTCCTCCTTCAAAGCTTCAGTTGCTTGAATCAGGTGCTTATAGGAGAATTTCATTTCTTTTCTCTGAGCAGCTATTCATCACGAGCAGAGAGAGATGTCAGAAAGCAAAATGTAGAAGGCTCTGTCCTCCCATTCCTGCTGGGATGCAAACAGCCCTTCCCTTGTGCTAATCCCTTCCAAGGCATGTCCAGGCTTGACCCTGTTTCTCCCACTGCGTCTCTGCTGTCTTGTAAGAAGATCCTTCTCCTCTCAGCCACATACCATCGAGAGGTCTTTCCTTCAAAGCCCTCAAAACAAGGGACAACTCTATATATTTCCTAAGTAAATGAAGCATGGAGGGGTGGTTTCTACACCTCTTTTGAGCTCAGTTGAGAGATTTTTCAATACAGTGTAAGAAAACACCATTGAAGAGGTAATTTGGAGGAAGGGAATATTGTGAATTCACCCCTGGTCCTGCTGCATTTCAAGATCAGTCAAGAGAAGGATGTGTAAAGGATTTCAGCAGAAGGCACAGCACATGGTCTGTCTCAAAGATATTGAGAGAGGATCAAAACCATTGCTTCAGATGTGAATGGAGAAGACTGTTGGCTGATGTGCAGGAAGGAGGGTTTAAGTATGTTTTAACTGCAGTACATCAAAAATGCTTGAGCTTTGATCCTTAGCTAGACAAAGAAAGGAGCTGCTGCTCCAAAGTCTTTGAGACATCGTTTTAATCAAGGATAGGTACTCCAAAAACTACAAACTGAACTGCCAAGAGAAAAGAAGGAAGTCTGAGGCGCTAATTAAAACACCATAGTCACTGTTTGGTTACTCATAGAGCCGTGAAAGCTGTTAGAAAGCTCAAACCAAGCTTTGCATTTGATGATGCAGTGGTATTTTTACAGCTGAAGTAACTTTGGCTGCACTGGCTTATTATCAGCCTCTGCAGAACCATACCTGTGAACCCTTCTGGTTCCTGGAGAGACAGAGGGCCACTGTTGGTGACCCTTTTCAAATCAAAGGCTCTGCTGCACAGAGGAGGTATTCGGGTGTCTGAAAGCAAAGGCATTTTTGGAGAGGTGCAGGGCACATGTTTACAGATGAATTTTCTCAGTGCAGTGGTGGGGAGCGGGGAAATGTGATTGCCAGCCTTTGAAAAGCAAGGCCGGGAGCTGTAAAACCAGCTGTGTATGGAAAAGCAAGCAGAAGTCAAGGAGGAAGAGCGAGCAGCCTCCTGAGGTTAAACTCTTTCAACTTGAACCACTGCAACATTCAATACCTACAACTTTCAATACTTAGAACTTTCAACACTTACAACTTCCAATACTTAAAGGGGCTTATACGAAAGATGGGGACAGGCTTTTTAGTAGGGCCTGTAGGGGAAAAAACAAGGATAATGGTTTTATATTGAAAGAGGGTAGATTTGGACAAGATATAATGAAGACATTTCTTGCAATGAGGATGCTGAGGTGCTGGCATAGGATGCCCAGAGAGCTGGTAGATGCCTCAACCCTGGCAGTGTTCAAGGCCATGTTGGACACAGGGGCTTGGAGCAATCTGATCTGGTGGAGGGTGTCCCTGCTTATTGCAGGGGAGTATGTGCTGCATGAACTTTAATATCCTGTCCAATCCAAACCATTCTGTGATTATAAGCATCCTTAAGCTCTGTCTTAGCGTTGCTTTATCAGGTTATCTATCAGGTCACTGGCACAGTTTTGGCTCCTGATGATTAAACAGTGCATCTATGATTTTATGTTTCTGTAACATCCATTTGGTTGCACCATGCTCTGGGAAAAGCAGCCCCCTGCCAAGCTTATGCAGCCAGGCTTGGACAGGGCACCTGTGACCAGATCCTGAAGGCTGCCATGAGGGCTATGAAGGATGAAGACTAATCACTGGGAGTGTACCCAGGGATAGCTGCTGTTTGCTTGTGGCTCAAGCTCTACTTTTGGCTTTGAACTGGAGGAGAAATGGGCATTGGAAGGGTTTGGCCACACTGCTGATGTGCCTGAGCACAGAGATGTTGACAGGGCTGTGGGTAGAAGCAGAAGAGGGTTTTACTGCTCCTCCCCAGTGCTCACACAGAGGTAAAAGCTCAGCCACAGTGTTTGCAGAAGCATTCAGCAAAGGTGATACCAGGATGGGAGGAGAGGAGGAACACAACCCAGCACAAATCAGGGTGTTACAGAAAGCCTTTAATGTTCCCCAGCCACTTGCCACAAAATCCATGTACTGCTTGAAGAGAACCTACAAAAGCTGTTTGGGAGCACCAGTGCTCATACTGCCTGTATAAGACCCTTCATTTTCATCAGTCTGAAAGGAACCAAAGAATTTTTCCTTTAGAAGCATTTTTGGTTCAAATTTGTTAATACTCAGGAGTGCTTCTGCTGTCACTATCACAGTAAAGACGAATTACTCCAAATCAATTAAAATGACCGTGTAGATTGTCAGCATAAAATCTGATGAAGTCATAAGTTTTCCTTTAAAATACATAGCTCTTTCCTATCAAATAGCAGAAGAAACCTTGCACATTCCTAACTCACCTGATACAAACACCCATGTGTGTTTGTAGAACTGTATCTCTTACTGCAGGATCCAAAGCACGTAGCCTTTGGCTTTGTGGGTTTAGTTTAGACCTTAATGTGCAAATACGTCATTCACTGGGTTTGAGTTCGCAATATTCCTTGTATGACCCCAAAATACTTGAGAAATGCTGCCAGGCAGAATTCCTTGCAAACTACTGCTAAAGGAGGTTTTTATCTGCTCTGTAAGCAAAGATAGGGACTTTGGTTAGCAGAGGCAATCCATGCAAAACCCAAGTGCTGTGTGTGCAAACTGTGTTATAATGATGGTTATAGTTATTCCAGAGCTGTAGTAGGAACAGCTACACCCTCTGGGAGGTTTGGGTTTGGGCAGAGGAGCAAATGAGTGGAAAACAGGGATTTTAAGCTCAGCAGCTACAGTTGAAAACCCAAGTCAAGCTAATACACAGCAGTTAATGGGCAAAAATCAGCATGGGCTGTGTGGACGCATGTGGTTCTTGGGGAACACCCCAGAGACCCCTCACCTTCCAACAGTTTCTTAGCATCTGGGAAAGCATCACCCCCTTGGACTGAGAAAATGAACTCTTCACACTCCTTTAATAGCAAATAAATGCTGGGGAGAAGCCAGTGTTTTCAAGGTTATCCCCAGGGGGCCTGTCAGAGTGTATTTAATGCAGATTTTCTCAGCCATCCTGAGACTAGAAACTTAATGAAGTTTGAAAGGAAAAGGAACATCACTAGGATTCAGCAAAAGGAAACCCCTTTCTAATACTGCTGGTCCCTCTGCACTGGGGAGCAGGGCGGTGGTAGTCAGCAGCCACGGGTATTTCTAACCTCAGTGAACACAGTGTAGGGGGTGGGATGGGTGAAGGACTCTCATGGTTCCACCTTTCAGGGTCTGAGTGTGATGTCTCTTGTTCCAGTGTCTGGTCTCAGTTTTCTTCGAGGGTTGAGGTTTGCTCTCCAGGTTGCTTTCTTGTCTGCTTGTCCCCAGGTGTCCACTCCAGATGGGAAGCAGAGACTGCTCTTGGTCAGCCTCTCCTCAAATCTAATAGCAAGCAGCTAAAAAAGGCATGATGTGGTTTACATATTTGCAATGCAGTCCCTCATATTTGCACTCTAATTTTCATTTCTTTTCATAGAATCATAGAATCATGGAGTGATTTGGGTTAAAAGGACCTTAAGGCTCCTCCAGTCCCAATCTCCTGCCATGGGCAGGGACATCAGCCACTAGAACAGGCTGCTCCAAGCCCCTGTGTCCAACCTGGCCATCGGACACTGCCAGGGATGGGGCAGCCACAGCTTCTGTGGGCACCCTGTGCCAGTGCCTCAGCACCATCACAGGGAAGAATAAGATCTGATCTTGGGTCGGAGAGAGTGATACTGAACATTTTCCTCAGGGTTACAGTTGTGCTGTGGCTCAGGGCTGTTCCTATTTGGTCATTCCAAATCTCTTGATTTTTTCCCCTCTAAGTGAATTTTTCCCAGGATTTTGCAGACAAGATCCATCAACCAAAGCCAAGCAATTAAATCATCCATCTCCTTTTTCCCCAACTTTTCCTCTTGTTTGCACATGACAAGTCTCTTGGCATCACAAAATGTTATTTCCTTTTTCATGTTTTCCACCATTTTTTCCTTGTTTGAGCTTTTATCTACTCTTCATCACACAGTGTATCAAACACCCATCAGCGTCATATTTGTACTACTTAAGAAGTCAGGGTGACTTCCATCCTCCTGAACAGCCTTTCAATAGGGCAGCCCTGAGGCTGGCTAATTTTGAGTTTAATATGAACACATTAACAGTGTGTGGTGTATCTGAAAGTGTCAGTGGTATTGATGAGGCTGAGCACACTTCCTGGTCACATACTGCCCATATACATACATATATATACTGGTCCTATTCATCATATACATATATATATATGTATGTATATATATATCATATATACATACATATATATATTCTGGTATAACATTCTGCTTATACTTGTGTTTTTCCATGTCATGCAACCATGTTTGTCCTCACTGAAGTCTCCTAAAGACCTTACTTTCACCTAGAAGTGAAGGACACTACTAGAAGATACCTCAGATTGCAAATACCTCTGCAATACCTATGGAGGGAGGGGCAGAGGCTCTATCAATGTTCCTGCAACTGAAAACCCCTCTTAATTTAACCCCTATCCAGGAAGAAGGTTTGCAGGCTGGTAAGCATCCCTTTGGATGGCATAGGACAGACAGAGGAGAGACGTGGCTGAAACCCTGATGCCATAGGAGGAACCCAGGTGGAAGCTCCCTGCAGTGAATTTTGGTATAGAACATGGGTCAAAAGTGGGGATGGGATCCCCCTCCTGTGTGTTTAATTGATGCTGATCCTCTTTATCACTCTATAGGATATCACTTTCTAGATGTTCTAAGGATGCTGGCTCTTCTGGTACCTATGGCATCATGCAGGTACCAGTTAGACAACCCAAGGAATTTCTCATGGCAGGACATTGTGGATGTGTACATGGGTCTGTGGGGAAGCTGGAGAGGTTCCCCAAAGAGAAATCTGCTCAAAGTCAATGCACTGTGTAGAGACAGCGTTTTGCTCGGGATGTCAGATACCGCATGGATCAGGCCCTCAGTGACATGGTTTATTGGTGGTCTTGGCAGTGCTGGGGAACAGTTGGAGCTGATGACCTCGATGGTCTTTTTCAGCCTTGTTGATTCTATGTTTCTATGTCCACAGGATGAAGGTTGGAAAGGTTTCAGGGGGGGAGTATCATGCACTGATCCCATTTTTGCAGTCTTCCCCAGGCATTTTCTGTTGGTCGCAGCACCCAGGGCCCCTGGTGCAGATGATGGGGAAGAGGGGCCCAGTGATGCTGGCAGGATAGACTCTGAGCACAAATCTGGTCTTGTGCCACAACCTTGCAGCATCTTCCCAGCCCAGCAGGCATGGAAAACAGATGGAGAGATGAACCCAGCGGGAGGAGAAAATGTTTTGAGAAGAGGGAGGAGGGAGGGAGAGGAAAAACACAAACAAGGGGGATGGTGTCAGCCTATTAGAAGAAAAGAGTGTTTGCCAGGATTTGTCCTTGGGAGTGTTCATGCCCAGGGTGCTTTCTGATGCTAATCAGGCAGGTGAGGGAAGGAGGATGATATAAGCCTCTCTCCCAGGGTAAGAAGAGATGCCAATATATCTTTGCCAAGTGAGGAGGGAGAAAAAACAGTGCTACCTGAAGCCCAAGGCAGCGTTAGCAGCATGGAGCCCTGAGTCAATAACTCGGGGCAGGAAGGATGGAGGGGCAGGTTTTACAAAGCTCATTTATATACCTCGAGTAAAAATGCTACTTACTCGTTCTGATCAAAGTTGAGGGAGAGCTTTTCACCCATCCCTCTAGGGCAAAGCTCATGACTTGTCTCTGAATCCATCAGCTCCATGCTGTTCCCCTCTCACCCCAGCCTACACCAAGGTGGACAGACTGGTCCTCGCTGGTCTGTCTGAGCTTTGTGCAAGGATAGAGGTGAAATGATGGAGGAGTCTGGCTTTGCAGCCATGCTAGTGTCCTGGGACATGCCCCAGGACATCGTGACAGCACTGGAAAGGACTTCTAATGTGTGTGCAGGATGGACGCGATGGTGCTTGAATGGCTGAGACTAGGGTGGATGTAAAGGGGTATTTATGAACTTCTGTAGAATTATTTAGTTAGGGCTGGTTTAAATTTGGTCCCAGAGTGGGCAAGATTAGTATTTATTTCCCCAGAAAGCTTTGTCAACCCATCTCTGAAGCCTTTGAATTCCAATAGGGAGCATGCGCATCATGCCAGGTTACCCCTTATTTCTTCTGCAGTGTCCAAAGTAATTCCAAGTCTTGCAGGGGGTCAAAAGCACCAGCTCCTGCCCCCAAATAACTGTTTCTTCTGGAGACCAAACATCATCTGCATTTGCCAACTCAAACAGGTGTAATGGTACCAACTTCACAGGACCCCTGCTTTGCAAATCTGCCTCATGTAGTGCTTTGTGTTTGACAAGTTTTCCTCTCGTGATTGAATGTGCAGGGAAGTAGCCCATCTCAGGATGACACCATGGACCTCAAACAGGTCCCAAGGCTGAGATCCAGTTGTGAGACAACAGAAAAAGGAAGGGTGAGAGGGAAAGCAGGCGAAGGAGGAGGTCTGGAAAGCCTAACTGAGCACAAAGAAGATAAATAACGCTTAGATTTGTGAGTCTGGAGTTTGTGTTTGTGCAAAGAACAGTGGTGCAGGACCTATGCATGCTTGGCAAGGGTGGGAGAAGGAGTGTTTGCTGTCCTGGGATTAATTTAACTCCTAGAAATATGTTCCCAAGCAACCAATTCATTTGCAGTGTCCAGGGGAAAAGAAAGGCAAAAAAGGGAAAAAGTCCAAACCTCAAATACACCAATTAAATAGAATTGCAGTGATATAGAATGGTTTTGGTTGGAAATGGCCTCAAGATCATCTATTTCTAACCCCCTGCCAATGTAACTAAACGGGCGTATCCACACCCAAACTCCCAGATTCCCAGCTAAATTCTTAGCTCTTCATCATCCCCCTATTTATGAAGGATCTCTGCTGATTCACATCTGCTAAAGTTCTGGTTCAACACTTTTAAATGGCCAGTGTTCCTTTAGAAGATAATCAGCACCTCCAAAGCCTTTTCTTTCTCTTTTCCACCTTCCCACCAGGAAAAAAGATTTCCCTGCATAATAATTGGCCAGAATGGAAATTGCACACGTTTTTCCCTAAGGTATGCACAGCCGAGCATCTGCGGGCTCAGCTGGGAAGTTCGATTTTATTCAGCCATTCAGCCCGGGTGCTCAATAAAAAATGCAAGTGTGACAACAACATAAAACCACCCAAATCAAAGGGCAAAGGAAGGTAATATTGCTGCCAGCTAAATGACTTCTTTTAAACTGGGCTCTGTCCCCCTCCTTCTGATGGGGGGGAGTGGTGGTGTTATTAAAGTCAGATGAGAGGGAGAGATGGGATCCTGGGTGTGAGGAGCTGGAGTGGTTTCAAGAGATAACATTTAGTTTTCAGAGGCAGAAGCTGGAGCTTTATTGTTGCAGAAGGTGTGTGGATGCGTCGGGGGAGGCTATGGAGAGCAGATGATGTTTCAACTTCACTCAGTATCAGTGCAGAGCAGTACGGGGCTGGATCTGTGTGGTTGGCCAGAGGCAGACCCAACTGGAGAACAGAAGTGTTTATGTGCTTTTTAGATGGTGATTTGGTGTGAAAGCTTCTTTTCCTTATTGGAAAGAGGTGGGAGATCCTAATGATATAGCCCCTACATGCTTTATGGCATCCCAAGGCATCCAAAGGGCATGGAACCCTTCTGTATGGGTATGTGGATCCTGCCCAGTCTCTCCACTGGCTGCAATGGGAGCTATGGAAGCTGACAGCCACATTACTGTCTTATGGATCAACATGGAGCTCTTTGCTCCACCCCAAAACTGGTTGAAGTCCCTTCTTGTTTGTGACACTAGGATTTCCCTCTCCTGGTCCCTGTGGCTGGTGGTAGCTGGAAGGCCCTTTTGCCATTGATCACCATTGATGAATGTCCAAGGATGTTTGGACACTCAGCTGGTTTTGGATGATGGCTGGAGATAAATAGTGCAATGCAAACTTGTCTTTTGCAGGCGCAGCAGGCCAGGTTGAATCCCTGGGCACCAAGCAATCAGCCTAACTTGGAGAGGTGCTGACTTTCCCCTTTCAATGCTTCTGTTGAAGGCCAAGCTGGATGGGGTTTTGAGCAAGCTGCTCTAGTGGAAGGTGTCCCTGCCCATGGCAGGGGGCTGGAACTGGATGAGATTAAAGTCCCTTCCCACCCAAACCAGTCTGAGATTCTACGATTCTATGATTTCGGAGGAATATGGACAATGTTTGGCACCTCTGACAGGCGGACCACTGTTATGCCCAGAGTGGTTGCAGGCAACCACGTTTAGGAAGGCAAATATCCTGGAGTTACAAGAGAATCTGTGTAGCTCCTTCATGGAGCTACAATATCTGCTCAGAGCCTGCATTTTCCAACTCATTCTAGGTAATTCTCCATTATCATTACAGATACTGCTATGGCATTGCAGAGAATCATTGAGGTTGGAAAGGACCTCTGGAGATCATCTAGTCCAACTGCTATTCTCAAGCATGGCCACATAGAGCCAGTTGCTGTGTCCCAAGGATGGAGACTCCACAACCTCTTCAGTCACCCTCATAATAAAACCCACTTTTTTTCCTGTTTAGTGGCAATTCCTGTGTTTCATTTCTTGCCCATGGCCCCCATTCCTGTCACTGGGCGCCACTGGGAAGAATCTCTGCCTGTCTTCCTTACTCCTCCCAACAGGTATCTATGTGAAGGCAGAGCTCCAGCCACAAAGCAGAGGCAAACTGGATCCAAGGCCAGGGCTCAGCTGCACTTCTCAGGTCAGGAGTATGTGAAAACTTGGAGCTGAGGCTCAGGGGACTTTGGGCTGTCCTTTTTCTGCCACTGACTTTTTGTGTTCCCTGTGGAAGCCACTTCACCCTACCAGGTTTATTATGCCTTTTCTCTTTGCATTAAAACCCCACAGTGAAGGATGAATGGCTCCTCCTTATTGTCTTGAAAAGGTCTTGAAAAGGTACAATAACTACTCTCAGTGTGAGGAATTTCACTTTTTAGCACACAAATAGACCAAAATGTCATCAATAACCCCACCTTGATGAGAACTGAGTGTTTTTCTGTGTTCCAAAATGCCTGGGTTTTTTTTGTCCCAAGGTGCTCGTGTGGTGCTGGGAAAAGAAACTGTATGGAATATGAATATATAAGTGTATGTGCATCATGGCTGCTGAGGAAGAAAGAGGAAAAGCATCAGTCAGACATGGGTTTGCCACTGATCCTGCTCTTGCAGTCACTGCTTAAAAATCCAGCAGGAGTAAGTTTAGGCCCTCCTGTTGTAACTCACCCCAAAGCAGTCTCAGGAACATGGTGGTTTGGGTTATGCCCATATAACCCCAGCCCAAACCTCTTTAAAGAGCTATGCCAGATGTCTGTTGATGGTCAGAGAGAAGGAATCAACAATGTTAGTGAGGTCAGGTGGGGATGGAGGGCTTGTGTGCGGGTGCTCAGCAGTCAGATGTTGGTACAGCTGCTTCCCTATCCTCAGCTTTATTTAAGTTGGGATTGCTCTGGGATTGCTGCATGACGGGCACCAGAAAAGTCCCATGGTCACCTACTGTTGGCTGAGGTCAAGATTTAGGTGTGAGTGGTTTGCAATTCCGAACTTTGGCTCAGAACGATGTCTTAATCTCAGCTTTCGTATCATCCTTTTTGCTAGGATTAAGGCTTTCTGCCTTGGTTGTGAAGACCTTCATAGTAGGGACCATATGCTTTAGAGCTAGGTGGTGACGTGGAGGGGGACATCACAATCTCCTGTGCTACAAAAATGGCTGTGCCACCACTATTAGGTTCAGAGTGAAATAATAGAGAAGTAACATGCCCTGAACTGTGCCAAGAGTCTGTTCTGGGAGTGGGAACAACCCTGAGGGATTCCCAGTGGCGTTTGATGCTTATCAACATGCCAGCAGGCTTTTCAATGAGAAACTCAGGCTTAATCTTCACTGTCTTGATGGGCTTTTTGTGTGTATGTTAACAGCTGCCAAACACTTGGTCAGGAAAGTGTCTCTGAGCTTTAAAGAAGTGAGAATAAACCCCCACGCTTTCCCATGAAGGTGGGGATGTGAGCTCCCAGAACAGCCACTGGTGTGAGACAGTGAGAACCCTCTGGATACCTGAGTGAGTAACATTCAGACATCCTCCTGCATTCATAAAATTGGGGTCAATAACACCATTACCGATTCTAAGTATGGAAGCCCCATTTCCCTGAGTGTCAGCTGTAATAAAAGAGCTCCCCAAATGTCAGGCTGAACATAAAGGATATTAGAAGCCTAATGGAGCACATTCATACTCCTAATTGTGAGTAAAACATCAGCAAATGACTGAATACTTTGACAGGGTTGTTTAATAATTAGGCCAGGATGCAAGAGATGGGATTGAGCTTGCTGCTGAAAATGAGGCAGGGCTCATGATGAGGGGAATAAAGAAAGCCTTTTCCAAAGGCAATTTGAGGCGAACTATTGCTGGAAGAGTGCTGTAAAAAATGTCATGGATATGGTCTCAGTGTGCATAGTCAATGGGAGGGTGAGCTCACTGCACTGATTGCCTAGGGAGGAGACTGTCAGAGCTAGATGTGGGTGAATAAGTGAAGTTTAAAGAGCAACTTTGTCATGTTTGCTTTCATTTGGGTTTTTACATCAAGGACCTCATTTATCCTCTCCTCCAAGCAAAAGGCTACAAGAGGCAGAGCCATCCTGCTACCTGAGCAATAACGAAAACCCAACGGCTTTGAGCTAGAAACATGAAAGACCTTTTTTTGTGACCCTGCTTTGATTTTGACTCTGACTCTGGAGGTCCTCCGCTTCCCTTGATTACTGCACTTCTCTGACTGATGCCATCCCTTCATGTAACTGCACTGAACTGTTGGGGAGATGTTTGGTGTTGAAGATACAGAGAATATCTTCTCCTTTTCCCACATGGGGACATGGCATTTTGACCACCTCCTCTCACCACTGTGTAAGGGACACCTTTGGTGACTCTTATACCAGACTACATCCAACAATGCCATTGGAAGAATGTGGACAGAAGCGGTACAGCAAATCTACTCAAAGCAAAGAGGGCTGTGAAGATAGATACGGGGAGTACAATGAGTGAATTGGATACTGCTGTGATAGGGGTTGATAAATGCCTGTGACACAAAGATAGATCTTTGAAGAGATACCAGTGGATTTTAGGGTACAAGTTTCCGACCAGTGCAATGCTGGCTGGATTTTGGGAAAGGAGAACAAATAGATTCACAGACTAGTTTGGGTTGGAAAGAACTTTAAGATCATCCAGTTCCATCCCTCTGCCATGGGTAGGGACACCTTCCACTAGAGCAGGTTGCTTAAAGCCCCATTCAGCCTGGCCTTAAACACTGCCAGGGATGGAGCATTCACAACTCCCTTGAGCATCCTGTTCCAGTGCCTCACCACCCTCACAGGGAAGAACTTCATCCTCATATCCAACCTAAATCTCCCCTGTTTAAGTCTGAACCCAGATGAAATGATCTTCTCTTGCCTCCACCAGCTGTGCTTTACAACTCCCATGGCATTTTCAGCACAATCAGCAGAAGGTGATCGCTGGCATCCCTGTCCTGTTCCAGCAGCAGCAGTTATACTCTGCCTCCCTAAACTCCTCCTTTCCTCTCGATTAGAAACAATTTTCTTTCTCACTTTGTGACCCAAACACTTAGTGGTGCAATTGATTAAACAAGCCAGTTCCTATAGATGGTTATGAAGGAGTCGGTACGGATTCAAGCACTGATGGAATGCACAATATTAATAGAAATCAATCGAATTAATGGATTAATTCCTTGCTAATACATAGTGCTGGAGGAGAAGTTAGGCTAATGAAAATGCCTGTATTCCCTAAACCATTCCATTTGCATCAAGCGATTCATCCACCAGGGCTTCTTACAAAGAACATTGTGATGTTAAAAGCACATTTACTAAGTGTACATGGCTGAGGCAGAAGGGAGCACAAAGTTGCTTTCAGCAAGCTCTGCCTTATCAAATTCCCTGTTTAAGGTGCTCTCTCTGTATCTGTTGTTTTGCAGGTTAGCTGGGGAGCAGAGCAGAGAGAATCAGGGATCTGTTGTGAAAAGGGAGGATTTTCCTTTAAAGCAAACAGTTCTTCTCTAGCAATTGCAGGCTAATTTGTCTAGATAGACATTAGACATGCCCTGGGCTAGCTAAAATGGTGATAAAGAGCGAGAAGCTGTAGCTATTCTGATGTCACACTAAACACCGCCTTGTACTGGCTTTGTTTTGTTTATGCTGGATAGACCTACCAAACCCCAGCTCCTGGGTTTTCCTTCTGCTGGTGCTGATTTGTGATCGGAAATGGGTTTCAGTGGGACTAGTAAAATGGGATGATAATTGCAAATATCTGGGTCGGCAAAAACAAGTGCACATTTTCAATATGCTTGGACATCAATGTACACCAGCCCTTGCCAAAGGTCAAGAGAGCCTGGAGAAGAAATGCAGGAGGATACAGTGTTGAGCAGCAGAGGAGATAATGCATCTCTTGCATCCTTTTATAAGGGGCAAGAAGTCATGGGCTTAACATGAAGGAAGATCAGGAGTTAGAAAACACTTTCTGAATACTGGCAAATAGAAACACTGGAGCTGTGGACATCATGGACATGTGTAAAACATAGAATTAGAGAATGGTTTGGGTGGGAAGGGGGCCTTAGAGCTCATTCAGTTCCAACCCCCTGCCACAGGCAGGGACACCTTCCATAGAGCAGGGTGCTCCAAGCCCCTGTATCCAACCTGGTCTTGAGCACTGCCAGGGATGGGGCAGCCACAGCTTCTCTGGGCACCCTGTGCCAGTGCTCAGCACCCTCACAGGGAA
>JANRGW010050989.1:0-13754 GCA_024733675.1 Psilopsiagon aymara | reverse complement strand
CTTCCCTGGGCAACCCATTCCAGTGCCTCACCACCCTTACAGTAAAGAATTTCTTCTTCATATCCAATCTAAACTTCTCCTGTTTGAGTTTGAACCCATTGCTCCTCATCCTATCACTACAGTCCCTAATAGAGTCCCTCCCCAGCATCAAAATAAACTTTTTAGTACTTCCAGTCAGTTTATGAAAATGTCTAATAAAATTGTACCTTCCCCCCCTCTTGAATTCAGATTTTGTTTTGTAACAGTGTAAATGAGTATTTTTTCAAAAATACAAAGCTGCAAACTACATTTTCTGAGTTTCTCATCAGAAAGTCTTAGTATCTGTAATAACTGAAGCAGCAGATAGAAATGAAGCATTACTCTTTTATGGGTATGCTTTCTTCTCTTATAGTTAGAGACAAAAATACTAGACCTTGTAGCTTAATATTCAAGTTTTCATAAAACTAAAAAATGATCTATAATCTCATAAGCCAAATGAAAATTAAGTTCAATTAGAATGATTGCTGTGGATTTAGTATTAGGAAAGAAGAAAGAAAGCTGGAATGAAGTCGCACAGACAGACATGCATATGTGCATATATACAGAAATACAAGCTGGTTTGGGGTCTTCTGAAGTCTTTTTTCATGCATGTGTAGTAAAAAGTCAATTAGAAAGAGCTTAATTTTTGTAAATATATGTATTTTTCTCCACACTGGCTGAATTGTTTAGATTCAAGATATCAGATTTCAAAGCCCATGAAAGCATTAGTAAAGAAAAAGAAAATACTAGAACAGAGTAGTCTATTTTAAGGTAAGGAAGTAGTAACAGATGAATGTGAGGACAGAAGGAAAAGAACAGAACTTTGTAGTTGAGGACAAAACAGTCAATCTTTCTGCCAGAAATTATGACCTCCTTTTGAAACACCTGCTTACAGAATGGGAGCTGAAGTGTTCTGAGAAGCCTCTGACATTTTGAAAATGAATTTTTACTGTTAATAGACAGAGCAAAGAGAATGCTTTACTGGAGGAAAAGAGGAATCAGAAAAAACTATTAAGCAAGAGTTAATGGCTGTCGACCAAAGCCTAGGTTCAGGCTTACACTGGTGTTCTGGACACTAAAATGTAACAGAAGAATGGTGAGGAGAAGTAGATCATGTTGCCTGATTCACTCGGTTCTTTAGTGAAATGTTCACAGCTGTATGTCCTACTGCTTGAGGGTTTGGCAAACATGCAAACAACAGAGATAATACCGCTATGCACAAATATATGGAGTAAGTATAATATAGTCCAGAAATAATGTCTGTATTTGGTACATTCATAAATAGCTCCACTGACAGTCATTGTATGCTTATGTCAGAGATGACGCAATCCTTCTTTAGGGAAACACCTTTAGAAATGTGCAGCCACTGATGCCACAATCATGGGCAGATGATCTGCCAGGTCTGGGTCTTTCCTGCTGCCTCCATGGAGGGTGCTCCTCTGGCTTCCCCCTGCTTTGGGATTTGTGACAATACAGAAGAACATTAATCTCAGCATTGTTGTTGTTAATTTCTGAATGCAAATTCATTCCTGGTATTTTGCGCAAAGAATATTGAGACTGAAAAACAAAAGCCACAGTAATTCAGCCACTGCATAAGGTAAAACACCAAGATCAGAGTGCTTATTTTGAAGTACAGAATGTGAAGAAGAACATAAAAAGTTAATACTGATTTTTTTTTTTTTTTTTTTTTTCTGAATGAATCATGGAGTGAATTCTTAGACCGAATGTGAGTAGCTACCTGTCATGGGTTCAGCAGTAGCAGTCATTTTTCTCCTTCTCGGTAGCTGGTGCAGAGCTCTTTTTTTGACTTTTGGCCTGGGAACAGCGCTGATAACACCCATGTTTTCAGTTACTACTTAGAACATTTTGGTCTGGCCAAGGACTTTCTGAGTCTCATGCTCTGCCAGGAAGGAGGGGAAGCCTGGAGGAAGCAGAGACAGGACACCTGACCCAAACTGACCGAAGAGGTATTCCATACCACAGCATGTCATGCCCAAGATGTAAAAAAGCAGAGGGCAGAGACCCGGAAGGGTGGGGGTTCGCTGCCAGATTGGGCTTAGCATGGGGTGGTGAGCGATAGTATTCTCTTCCCTTGTATTTCCCTTGTCATTATTATGATTGGTGGTAGCAGTAGTGGTTTGTTTTATACCTTAGTTACTGGACTGTTCTTATCTCAACCTGTGGGAGTTGCATTCTTTCAATTCTCCTTCCCATCCCTCCAGGAGCGGGGGAAAGAAGGAGGGGGGAGTGAGTGAGCAAACTGCGTCTGACTGGTTAAACCACGACACTACCTAATGAGAACTTACCTGCCTGGGGAAGAACTTTCGTAGAGAGATGCTATTGAGTATTGAAAAGTATGAAAATGTATGAAAAGGAAGGAAGCTGAATGATATGGAAGACACTTGGTGGCATCATCCATAGTGATATATAAGTGAAGTATGTGCCACATGGTAGTACTGAAGAAGTGGAAAAGAAAATATGTTTGGGATACTGGTAAGAAGGAAGAAAAAGCATAAAAGAAAGCAGTCAGAGAATCACTGCGAAAATACAGAAGAAAAGGAAATGTTAGTTACAAGGTGTCCCAGGGGAAAAAAAAAAAAAAAAAAAAGAAAAAAACCTCAAGATTAGTTGCAGAGGAATTTTGATTTGGGAGAAGGTTGTGGCTACACTAAGGGTCAGTTTTGATGAAATGAAAACCTGCTTATGTGGGAGGCAATGGGGTGCTTCTAGTGCTGCTCAAGAGTGCAGCAGATATGATTGTAAGAAGGAGACAAGGAGATATGAGGAATTATAGAAAATAATTGAAATGCTTTAATAAATAGTAATGATTTTGTAGTGATTAAACTGAAGCAATTTCTATTGTCAATTGGAAAGCAGGGAAGGTACGTAGTTTATGTAATGTACGTATTTTATCAAAATGGAGAAGGCATCTAAGAAAATGAAACAAATAACATGGTAAGTGGAGAAAAGAGCTACAGTTGTCATAAGTTTTCCTTAATTTAGCAGCAGATTCATTGCAAAGGCAACTTTAGAAATATTTTGGAAACTTTTAAACTAAATTTGATGTGAACAATTACGCAATGAAATATATTTTATCGTGAACTTCAGAAATATTATTTTGCAATGTAACTGACACTGTTTTTATGTCCAAAATAAAAAAAGTTTGTCTTGATTATATCACCCACTTTAGATCAGTAGCTTGTTATTTGTTACTATGTGGTACTGATAATGGCTGTATTGCCTCCATAGTTTGGCACATTTCAGCCTTTGATTTATTATTTAGCAAAATACAATTTTGCAATTTCAAACAAAAATTCTGATAGCAAATTCTGAGTCCATCCTGAATTCATGTGATTTCAGTATGGTAAAAATTTCCTTTTAATGAGACCATAATTTGTGCAAAATTCAACTCAGATAAAGGGTATGCAGTATAAAACTTCATATTCACCCGTACAAAACAGTAGTAAGCAAAAGGTGTGCATTTTGCTAATAAATATCATCAGAGGAATTTTAAAATGGGCTTACATTTTAATCTTCTGTATACTTATTTTTACATATATATACACATCTAAGTATGCAATATGCTTGTGGTAGAAAAAATGTATTATTAATATTTTTACTTTTAGTACTAATTTGTTCCTGACAGATATACTTAGAACTTTTTGAAGCACTAGTAATTCCACCAATGGAAAAAGTTGGTAAGCATCTGAAAAATAAATCTTTTTTTGGTTGGTTGTTTTTTGTTTGTTTGGTTGTTTGTTTTTTTTTGTTTTGGTGAATGATACATAATTGTTGGCTGTTGTAATGTAGTGGAGATTTTGATATATGAGAAAAGACTAAGAGATCTGGAATTGCCCCAGTTGAGGAAGTGAAGACTTGGGGGAACTTAACTGAGTATATAAATACCTCATGAGAGGAAGCTAAGAAGCAGAGCCAGTATTCTCATTGGTATCCAGTGAAAGACAGGAGGCAAAGGGTGCAAACTAAAATACAATTAATTTTGTTTAAACGTTAAGAAAAATTCTTTTTTGTTGTGAGGGTGGTCAAGCAATTGTGCACCTTTGCCATAGAGGATGCTGATCCTCCATCACTGGAAATATTCAGAACCTGACTGGATATGGTCCTTGGTACCCTTCTTTGAGCTGGCGGGGTTGGACAAGCTGATCTTAAGAGGTCACTTCTCATCTCAAATATTCTGTGAGTACACAGTTTGTATTTGCTGATTTTGTTTCATTGTGGTTTTGTTTGTTGTTGTTGGGGTTGCATTTATTCCTTTTAGTATTATACTTCTTATGATTGTACTGTTAAAAATTAACATGGGAATTTTTATTAGGTTTATTCTGTTGCTCAGTGAGAATTTTCATCACAGCTTGTTCAATACAGTTTTGTTCATACTTACTATTAGATTTAACTAGTTTTAATTAATGACCGTTGTGCTGCAAAATATAGTATTTCAACTGAAAAATGATTTAAAGCAGATTAGTGTAGCTTGCTTAAATACCAAAATGTTGCTCACCAGAAGAAAATAGTGCTTCAATGACTTAGGCCCCCCAAAATGGATGTTTTGAGTAAGATTAAGTAGCCTTTACTCATTCTAGAATTTATTTATGTAAACAAGTATGAAAAATAATGAAACATCTAGAGATTTCCAGCCTTTCCTTGAGAGCGTTCCCTTCTGCAACTGCAGAACTACCCTGTCATGATGCATCTCTACAGAACAGGTGATTTGCCATAGCTAATAACCAAATGCAGAGGTATTGGCACAAAAGAGTTTTCTCATTTTACTTTTTCTCTAACTGGTCTGAGAGGTTTGGTGAAACATAAGGCACAATGTGACACAGAAATAATGCTTCATTTGTGGTTTGACCATTTCACAGAGGAATCAGTTACTACTTCCAAGAGGTTTTTATCACATACCTTTTGATGACTTAAAAAAAAAAATGTTAACTCTTGAATTTTTCACCAACTCATGTAAGATATGTAAGGTCTGTGCTGTTTCTGGTTGATCAAGCAGGAAATATAGACTAGTCCCACGAGCAGAAATTTTGTGTTCTTGCTGATACTGCAAGTTGTTTTCCCTCTGCAGCTCTGCTGAAGATTTCAGCATCTTTTGCAGTACAGAGTAATTGCAGAGTGTGTAGAACAGTTGCAGCTTTTAAATGCTTAATCTCAGACTTCAGTGCTAAAGCTAATATTTACAATCATTGAAGAGAAGACCTAAGGCGAAAGTGAAACATTAAAGAAATTCACAAGATTTGCTTACTTTATGAGATTACCATAAGAAAAATCCTGATCTTATCTGCACAAATAAGTAAATGTAGGCAATACATTTCTGATTACACATTCATATAAAGAAATAATAAATTAGGTGAAAAATCTGAATGGGATTTGTTGGGGCTTTTTCTCTCTCTTTTTTTTTTTTTTTTTAATTTTAAATGGTAAATAATAATGTTTGTGTTGTGAGATTGAGAGTGCACCCTCAGCAAGGGTTGTTGCTGACAACACCGAGCTGTGTGGTACAGTGAACACACTGGAGGGAAGGGATGCCATCCACAGGGACCTTAACATGCTCAAAAAGTAGGCCAGTGTAAACCTTATGAAGTTCAACAAGGCCAAGTGCAAGGTCATGCACCTGGGTTGGGGAAATCCCAAATACAAATACAGGCTGAGAGAGAATGGATTGAGAGAAGACCTGAGGAAAACTTGTGGGTGTTGGTTTGACAAGAAGCTCAACATGAGCTGGCAGTATGCACTTACAGCCCAGAAAGCCAACCATATATTGGTCTGCATCAGAAGTGTGACAAGCAGGCTGAGGAAGGCAAATCTGCCCCTCTACTCTGCTCTCATGAGACCTCACCTGCCAGTTCAGACCATTCTCTGATTCTGACATTTTTGTCTCCAAATGAAGTCTGTACTCCTTAGATGTCTGCAAAGTTCCTGGATCTGTGGGTAGCTAACTACCTCCTTATATGCTTAATTCTAATTACTAATTTTATTAAAATATAGATAAAATTGCCTTAGATTTTTATTTTTACTATTCATCTTTTTCCCATTTAAAGCATTGGTGTTGTTTCTGAAATATGTAATGAGATCATCAGTGACAGAGTAGTTATTCATAAGACAAGTTTTGTAATTAAATATACAGTCTTCTGTATATTTATGCAGATTTATGGTACAGCATCTTTAGTCTGAGATCCCTGAGTAGCTGTCCATAAAAAATCGAGTTTGGGATGATCTTGTTAAGGAAGTAAAAAGAGACTGTGCCTGAATTGCATCTTGTGCAACATGCAGTCACTTAAAGAGAGAATTGATGGCATAGTTGGTATAAAACATTCTTATTTAGTAGACTTCCTAATACACTTTGCATTAAAAGAAACACTCCGTGCAGTACTGAGCAGAAACAAATCAAAGCCACTTAAATTTAAACAAAGAGGTGTTTGGGATGAAATAACTTTTTGTCAAAAACATTTCTGAAATAGCTTATCTTATAAGCAGAAAAAAATGAACTGATGAATGAAGAAAATTACTGAAGTTGAATTTTAAGGTTTTCTGTATGTAAAGACTTAAGATTGTGGGCTTTCTCTCAAAAGAAATATAAAAAACCCAAACAACAAAAGAAGCCTCAACAAAACCCCCTAGAAAGCAAACAGACACCACCCCCCCCACACCCCAAACAGGCAAAAAAACCCAAACATACCCCCCCAAACCAAACCAAAACCAACAACGACAAAAAAAAAAAAGAAAAAAAGTCACTTATAGAGTCAGTTTTCACTACACAAGTACACTCGTTAACACTGCTTTGTGGTAATGAGCTGAGGAAATTACCAAGGGACTTTTTGTTTGTTTGCTTTTTATGAATGAAAAGCTAAAGGTTACCTGGACAGTAAAAATATTTCCTGAGACAGAAAGGAAAGAAAACATAAGAAGTGCTGAGATTTTAAATGCTAGGTAAACACATTTTGGACAAAGAAATTGAATAATTACATGGCAATTAGGTAAAGATTTTGTAACACTTAGACTTAAGGTGTCTGGAAAAATACTTTAAATGTATTTCTACCTCTTCCTCTATTTTTACCTCTAGCTCTTCTGATACATGGGCGGTCAACATCCTGCTTATATCGGAGTTCTCTCCGTAGCATGGCATGAGAGTGCTCAAAATAATTTTGAAGTTTCTTTAAGGTCATAGAAGAAACGAACATTTATGAGATAATGTTTAAATTAAATATATATATAAATATATAAAAATATATAATAGATTTATAATACAAATAAAATAATATATAAAAAATTATAGATATATTTATATAAATATATATAAATATATATAGATAAAAATCTATGTGCAATAATATGGAATGTACCAAAGGTGGCTGAAACTAAGTTGTGCATAAAACTTTCTCTGCCTGATTGGCAGATTTTCCAGGCAAATTAAATACAACAGATTTAACCTCATTTGCTTCAAGTCAGGGAAATCATGGCGACCAAAATGAGGAACTCTGAACCTACAGGAAGCTTACAAGTTTCTCAGGTATTATTAGGTTGATTCAATGTGATAGATATTTCTATTAACAGATTTAGTGTTAAAAGCAATTGCTTCCTGATCACAAAGGTTGGAGAGAACTGCTGTTGCATAGGATGACCAGGCTGTCTTGTAAGGAGGAAAAATAGTCTTGGCAATTGGAGTAATTGAAATAAGATAAAATATAAAAAAAAAAAAAAAACCAAAAAAGATGTGAATTCAAAATAAATACATAATAAATAGTACAAAGCTTTGTTCCAAAGTAAAAAAAAATTAACTGAAAATCACCCCAAAGGAATTAATTCCTTCTTCATAAAAATACATATTTTTATAGCATTATAGTAGTCAACAGTATAATTTCGAAAGATCGATTGCTATGAAGAATACAACTCAGAAAGAAATACAGTTTTAATCATCAGTTTTCAGAAAAGGTGGATTGGAACAGATGCAAAAGATCTACTAATGTGTTCAGAGCACAAAACAGTGTTAATATGTTTAACTGAAGAAAGTGCTGTCCTAGAGAACTTACACTCTCTTGACATGTTTGGAAAGTCTTTGAAAAATGTCTGGAAGGGCTTTTTAGTTAAGGCTTTTTAAATAAAGAGGAATTTTGTCTTAGAAAGAAAGTATACATTTGAGTTGAAAATGATGCATCTCTAAACAGAAGAATTCTGTCCTAGAGAAGCATCAGTAAGAGCACTTGTGTTTTAAAATAAATATCAGCAAATTTCTGAAAACTGTTTTGTGAAGTGGACATAATTAAAACATTCTTCAAGTTGTTTTCTTCACATCTAAGTTCTTATACAGATTTCACTAGCTCCTTTCCCTTGACACTCTTGAGATGTACGAAATATAAGACACACTTGGCACGGAAAATTTTCCAAGGCAAGGAGAAAATTAGCTTGTAACGGCAAAGCTGAAGCGACCTAAAACTAAAGAGAAAAAATCCCAAACATTTCAATCACTAATTACTCCACAGAGACATAATAATTGAATAAAAGCTTATATCTAATCTCTCCATTAGTATGTTGTGATTTATCCATAAATTTGCCACTTGGTCTTTGCTATTTGGATCATTCAAACTTAATGCTGCTTTTTGTGGTCAGACTGTCCTGTGTCTTGTAAAGGCTACATGTCCACTGTGTCTCAACGCAACAAACCAGTCATCACAAAGTATTTTAAGAAGTGAAAATAGCTATAAAACTCTCAAACTTGCTATCAAATTGAGTGCTAGAAAATGAAGGGAATGAAAGAATATGAAGCTTTTAATAATTTAGTATTTAAATAATGCTTTTCAAGAACAAAGAACATTTTAAACTCAACTTTTCCACAATTAATTCAGGCAATTTGAAGCAAGTACCCTTATCATGAATATCTTTCTTTCCTCCATTTAGTTCTTTTCCAAAACAGCCTCCCATCGCCCTTTCCTGCTTGCCCATTAATTCTACTCCCTATAAATCTTAATTGCACACAGCAGTGCACTGCTTACTCATAGTCTCCAAAAACCTGCTTAACTCTTTAGACACTGGTATGGAATATTTTTAGCAAGTCTTTCAAGCAGTGAGAAGGAAATATAAATAAGGATGGAAGGAAAGTACTTAAAGGGAGGAAGGAGCCAATAGGTATCACTGGAAACAACAAAGATAAAATATCACTGTCACCATGGTGTGTTTGTATGTGTATATTTACCGACGCATGCTATTATTCTGAGAGGGTCATATTCCATAATGCTTTTTATGTTAAATCTTGGCTCGTCTCTACTATCATGCACATAACTGATGTCATGACACCTACTGATGCTTGAAAAGACTGAAGTGATTTATCTACAGTTAGCACTATGAAAATTATTGCATTTCATGCATGCCTAAGAAGAGTATAAGGTCCTCTCAACTCTTACGGCCATTCACTAAATAGACAAGAACACATGCAAAATATTGTCACTAAATGATCACACAGTTTTTATTTCATATTGCGTCTTCCTTGCATTAAAATTCACACTTAACATATCCTTCTTCCATGTGTAGAAGAATGCTGTTTTTGTAAATGTAAAATACATCCGCTGTCATTGCTGTAGTGCTTATTCTAATAAATCAAACATGGTCTGCAAAATCTGTGTCACTGACATGTGGAAACAATTTTCCAAGACATCTCAAAAAATATATAATAGATAGCTACATTTTTCTGACAACTTAAGCAGCCTTTAAATGCTATAAGTATAAAGATGAAAACAAAAAATTCTGAAAATAAGACAGTGCTAAGGCAAAGAAAAGCAACACATATTTTTAAGCTACTTCTATTTGCCTGGAGGAATCTCCTTAATACAACATCATGGGACTCAAGTTCTTTATTCCCATACTGTGTCTTGTACATAGTTAGCATTCATATTTTTTGTTTGCATATTATGACATTTCTATGGGGTTTTTTAAGTGTGTAGAAGCACGAACTTTCTCAGCACACTGGAAGCAGACATAAAGCACCAAACACAGTCGGGCTCCAGGTCATTTAGGTTCTGTGCAATTCTATCTGCAGTCAGTATTGATAACTCCTAAATAGCATTTCTAGTTCATCTGACAGCTCTCTAATAGATTAAGACTGCATCTTATACAACTCTTTAGTTTACATATTCAGCCTGATGGCCACAGAGGTTATGTCTACCAGTGTTCAGAATCCTACTGCTCACTTGTACTTATATCAATAAAGAGACGCTTACTGAAGCAAACCTGAGTGTCGTAAAGCTGTCCTGAATGACTTTTTCCTCCTCCTTCATTATTATATACCACAAAGCAAAAGCTAGAAATCTGTACAGAATTTATGCAGAGACATACCAAGCCTGCAAAGTGCTGATATTGCCTCATTAAATCCTGTCCTCTCCTTCTGCCACAGGGTAAAAGCTCAGAATATATAGAAAGATTATTGTACATCAGTAGTCCACAAGCAGCACAGCTAGGCTGAGCCTAACTGGCCACTGGATGTTGCTATTGCTTCAGAGAAAAGTAGCAGTAAACTCATTAAACTGGCTGCTGATCCTGTAACTCATGACAACAAAAATTTCAGGACTAATTCTTTGCTTGATTTTCATTACCTTAATCTTGCAGTTACAGATGCCATATGCTAGGTTTTGAGAGCATGTTTTTTGTCTGTGCTGAAGAAAGATCTTTCACCTGCCACCATTTTTTTCAGCTACTAGCACCATGCCCCCTTTACCTTTCTACTCCTTTTGGTACCTTTAATTGAGGAAGGCAATATTTATTCCTTAAGATATGCACCACATACACACATACGCACACACACACACAAAGGGAAAAAAAAAAAAAGAAAACCCCACAACTTTTGATTTTTAAACTAGGCATATCTCATATGTATATATGTATATATACATATATATACTTCAGTATACAAATCTTCTATTTTCTTTTCTATGCCCTTATTTTCCTTATTTCTACAGTAGCAAATCTTAGATTAGTATCTATTAGGATTAGTTATAAATGAAACATGTAGAGGCTGTATGATGATAGAATATTAAAGCATCTATTTTTGTGGTATGACTTTATTACTATCTGAGAGATGTGAGAGATGAATACTGAGACACATGATTGAGTTTGATGTGATCAAGCTGTCTGCTTTTCCCTTTATTATAATATTTCAATTTGGTGTTACTGTGTAATGTACTTAGGACCCTTGCTATCATCATTTATCAAAATGTCTCTGTACCACAATAGCTAAAAGAGAACGTAATCAAGAATTCTAATTCTGTCCCACCAAAGATGAGATGAAGCAGCTTAGATATCTTAGATAACAAGTCTGCACTTAAGTTGCAGAAAAAGGAAGATTCTTTACATATGCTAACAAAACCCACAGATCATATATATAAAACCCCTATTACTCCTAATAGTAGATGTGGATTCTGAAAAACAGAGGAGGATGAGGAGGAAAGGTCTGCCTGAAAAAAGCACATAGAGTGGCAGATTAAGGTTGGGTTTTTTTTATTTCCCCCCCATGAACTGGGCTGATCCTTTATAAATTTCTTTTTTTTTTTTGGTGGGTTTTTTTTTTGTTTTGTTTTGTTTGTTTTTTTTTTTTTTTTCTATAAGTGGCTAATGTTTTTCACTTCATAATAAAATGGGATAAACACCTATAAATGGAATTCTCTCGACATCTCTTCTCTCCAAGTCTGGTCCCAAAACCTAAATCCAGTCTGGTCAGTACAAGATCACTGAATGTGGGAATGGTGAATTTATTGTGAAATTCTCCCTCCCCCCTCTTAACTGTACAAAGGATAACAAGGATAGCAACCTAGTTCAGTTCACTGTTAATATTTAAAATTTCTTAACCTCACATTTTGTGATTGCTGGAGCTTTGTTTTGTATTTAAAGCAGTATTTTTATGTATAATTTGTATTTAAATTTTTATTATAATATAGAACAGACTGTGATCAATGAGAAATCAATCAATAAAATCTTGGTCAGAGGCAAAGCACAAAAAAAAGGAAATGGACAGTTAACATATCCATTTCCATTGTAGAGAAGAACATTATTAGGTATCGCTGGAACTCATAAATTCTAAGAAAAGAAATTCCTAACCAGAGGCTTTTGGGTTTGAGATGGGGTGTTTGTTACATTGTCCATTGCACTGTGCAAGCGTAGCACGAGGAAAGATGGAACCATAGATCTTAATACTGTCTATTCTCTGGTTTGGGGAATGCACATTTCCTGAGAGGACTGGAAAAGCAATAGATGGTTTAGGGGATTAGAGAGATGGAGCTCTCTCTTTGTATCTCCCTCTGTCTCTGTCTCTCACAGTAATAGAATCTGAAGTAACAGGGAGTTACTTACACTTCTGTCTTGGAACAAGTGTTAAGCAGGGACAAGAAAACCCGGTTAAGGAGTAGTAGAAAGCATAGATCTTTTGAAATATGTCTACTTATTAGAAAAGGCTACTCCTAAAGACATTTCTTTTAAAGATAAAGGAGAGAGATAAAGGTAAAAGCTGAGGAGAAGCAGGTAGTAAAAGAGCTCCTGGCATCTGATCTCAATTTGTCACTACTAGGAAATATTTCTCAGTTTTATTTGAATATCTGAAAAAAATAAGATAAAAAAGCCCAACAACAGCAACAAAAAGTACTATCATGACATAACCCTGAAAGAAAAATCACATCTTTTTTCTGTAAATATTATCCATGTACAAAATTGAATTTAGAAAGAAAGTATAACAACTACTTTCCTTTTAAATACAGGGGGTTTAACCTATTTCTCAGTAAAGAAGCAGTATGCACACAAATCTGAATACTGGACACAGGCCATCTATGCAAACCTTAGGCTAAGTAGATTACACATTCCTTTTCCAGCTCTATCAGACAGGAAGCTGTGAAAATTAACTATATGATTACCAGGACCTGGAAACAAAACCTATTGTATAGCTGTCAGTTATGTTTGATCTATTATCACTTTTAATTCAAGCACAATAGCCATGTTTTTAATCCTGGCCTTCCTTAAAAAGAGCATCTAAAAGTTTTAACTTTTACTTCCATAGTACAGATTCATTTATAATGAGAATCCTGTAAGTAAATTTATGAATTCTGCTACATTATCATCACTGATGGGAAAACTGGCTAATCTTCCAGCTTTATATCTAAGGTAAAAGACAATGTCATTCTTGTTTGATAAAATGCTTTTGTCTGGACCAAGATTTTACTCCCTGGGTTTTTGCAGCAACGTGAGAGAAAAGGTATTGCTTTGCTTTCCATATATGTGACTGTATTTTCCTTTAATATGTCTAAGAACCTCTTGAAATTTAAATAGCACTTAGACTTTAATACCAAATTCTTAACCTGTTAACTCTCTTGTGTTACTTAGCTTGAATTCAGATTTTTTTGGATTATGCCATTATGCAGAAAAAGATATGGAAGGAAGGTGGGAAATTTTGAGAGGATTTTAAAATTAATTTAAGTATTTTTTTAATCTGTTTTCTTAGTTAAAGAAGTAATAATAAGCACAGAACTAATCATAGAATCATAGAATAGTTAGGATTGGAAAGGAGCTTAAGATCACATTGTTCCAACCCCCCTGCCATGGGCAGGGATTCCTCACACTAAACCATGCCACCCAAGGCTCTGTCCAACCTGGTCTTAAACACTTCCAGCAATGGAGCATTCACAGCTTCCCTGGACAACCCATTCCAGTGCATCACCACCCTTACAGTAAAGAATTTCTTCCTCATA
>JANRGW010050987.1:0-15788 GCA_024733675.1 Psilopsiagon aymara | reverse complement strand
GGCCTATAGGGATGCTGGGGAGAGACTCTTCATTAGGGACTATGGTGGTAGGACAGGGTGTAATGGGCTCAAACTTAAACAGAGGAAGTTTAAATTGGATATAAGGAAGAAGTTCTTTACTGTGAGGGTACTGAGGCACTGGAACAGGCTGCCCAGGGAAGCTGTGAATGTTCCATCCCTGGCAGCATTCAAGACCAGGTTTGACAGAGCCTTGGATGACATCATTTAGTGTGAGGCATCTGTGCCTATGACAGGGGGGTTGGAATTGGATGATCTTAAGGTCCTTTCCAATCCTAAGCATTCTATGATTCTATGATTCATGTGATACAAAGCTCTTATAATAAATAATCTCTTCAATCTTATATTTAGTATTTAACTGATACATATACTGCTGAATTCAGGAGTGTTATTGGCAAACAGCTTGAAGACTGGGAAGACAAAAGATGAAACTAACCTGGTCAAATATCAGTGCAGAAGGTAGAGTTGCTCTAATATTCCCAGACCACTACCTAGAAGTAGCTGTCACTATTGCATGAAGCAAAAATAGTGTTTGAACAAAAAATTTGGTGGAAGATCCAGTTGTGAAAAAGAGTCCAGTATAAAAAACTGCTGCAATAGAACAAATTCATGATGGTGATGACATTTTAGTGGCAGCTAATCATTAGTGCTATAAACGATAAAAAACCATCCAGATTTCCATCATTTCCACCAACATAATACTACCAATAAACTTTACTATCAACCTCAAATGCCTCAATGAAATCGCCAATAAAAATCTTTTAGAAAGTAGTATCCATGCGAAAACTTTCCAGATATTGCACCATCTAAAACTTTTCATCTATAAAAGTCATTCTAGAAACAGCATTACGAAAAAATCCCCACAACCAATCCCAAAAACACTTCAGTTGAATTTTTGAGAAAGGTTTCTTCAATTGAAGAATAGAAATCGGTAAAATTGGTTTTGAAAGAAGTAAGAATTGCCTCAAAACATATGTCCATTCTGAGTAAAAGAAGAAAACACTGTCTAAATAGGTGCAGTAGGAAAGGAATTTGTTTCTAGGAAGATTTATCCTACCTTGTAGAGACCTAGCTTGTAAAAGATGGAAAAAAAAGGTTTAATTTATAACGCTTAAAATAGACTGTCCCAGCAAAATGGACCTCTCTGCCCTGTGGGTACAGATCTAATGCACATCTTCTATCAGAGACAGTGGTTTTCCCTGTCCCTGAGTCTTGAAGTTCCAAATAGGTTTTAATGATCTGTTTAAGTCTACTTAAACTTAAGTATTTAAATACTCATATGACGCTTTGAGGTTCCTTGCAAAGCCAGAGGAGATGCTATAGTGCACAGTAATTACCACCTCATAATTCTGAAACCTTTTAGAGTATTAGCCCTCATTTCAATGACTAGTGAACATCAGTAAGTGGGTCTGTGCTAGAGCAAACTCAAAGCAGGTAAGAGATGGGATTTGGAGTGCAGTACGAATAGTGGATTTTTGAACTTCTGGTAACCCAACTGAAAAAATAAGCTGTTGAATGTATGTCTTGGGTCAGAATTAAGCAGAAGATTGTCTTTGTCTTTTTTCCTTTGGTCAAAAAAAAAAAAAAAATTACCAAAAATTCCTTTAAAATCAACTGGGAACTTTTGATTGAACCCAAAACCAAGCAGTCTGGGTTACTGAGAAGAATTAATTTAAATTAATTCAAACAGAATTAGAATTCACACCAAAAGGTAGAAATGTGATAAAGTACAACTGAACCTGAAAGTCTAGTTTTGTTTAATTTTCTTTTGTGCTTTTTTTTTAAGTTCAACAATGTACACTTTAGTATTTGTGCTGTTTGTCCCCCCCTCTTCCTCTCTCTCCCCACCAAAATCCTGCATTCCCTTTCTTTGGCCTAAACTGCTTGCTAAATTCTATTTCACCTTTGAAATTATTTCACTCACTCTGCTAAGACAATTTCAGAATCTAAAACTCCCAAACTTTTGACCTCACAATGTTACTGAGTAGTAACTGTTGGTAGCGTTACAGAGAGGGCAAACTCTAACTGAATGAGTTGAACTCTGTCTAATCCAGAGTGAGGATGATTCTGAAACATTTATTCTCCTTATTGACTGTTGAGAGAAAGGTTTTTCCCTGCTTCAGATGTACTTCCTCTCCAACTCCATTTTCAACTTAATTCCTGATTTTTCACATTTGTACCATGGTCACAAAGAGTTGCTGAATGGCTGAATGGCTAGTTCTCTGTTATTTTCAGTTAGTGAGCTTTTGTGTTAGAATAATTATCCTGGCAAATTGCAAGTGCCTAGCTGGGCTCAATATGCTTTTTTTCACAGGATCTTTAATAATATGTCTCTGAGGCCTCCGAGTTTTTGATGCAAATACAAGGTAAAAATGGCAAGCCCTGAAGTTCCAGATCACTGCGCCTTCCATTCCATAATCCTGTTGGCCTTCTTCCTCTGTTGCCCTGCTACTCTATCCTGTCATATTTACAAACAATTACCTAAAGAAGATTGGGGGGGCGGGTTGTTGTGTGTGGTTTTGGTTTTGTTTGTTTGTTTGCTTGTTTTCCCACCAGCTTCTTCTTTGTAACTTTCTCTGGTTTGCATTTTTTAATCAAGGAAGGAGGTTAGAGTTTGTAGTCACTGCAATCCAACAGTCTCAGCTAACTACAGTCTTATCTTACTACAGTGCCCTTAGTTCGTTTGCTACAGCTGGTATTTTTTTCTTATATATTTGAGTATAACTTGTCCACTAGCAGAAATAACCAGAAGATCACTGTGAAACCCTGGAAACTTGTGAGTTACACATTCCCAATTCACTTCTGTCCTTGGCCTGAATTGTAAGTATGGAAAAGACCACTTCACTATGGTGGCTTGCTGTAAAGAAAGACTCTAGCTCTGCTGGCTCATCTTGTCCTGAGTAATCTGAGCATGGTAAAATTATCAGTGCAAGACAAAAAATAAAATAAGAATTTCTGGCTATAGAGACTTTATAAGGAGCCACAGAGCCACACCAATTGTTTTATTCCTTAGATGTCAGACTAATTTCATATTCTGAACTCCTCATGTAGTCCACATCCAAATAAAAATATTTTAGTCAAGAACCAGTAAACTACCCACGTATTCCTAACTCCCTCTGTTCCAGGCACTGATGTAGCATAAATAGGAGAATTTTTACTCAAAACATTTCCAAATATTGCATTAATATTTCTTCTCTGGAGAACTAAACTTCAAGATTTTCATCAAGTTCTTCTCGTGGAGTTGAGGTTGGAGGTGAATGACATGAGTATAAAAGAACCAATACTACATGTGAAATGTGAGGGATAAATGACATAGCTTCTTTTATCTGAGATTTTAAAGGTAAGAAATTGAAAACTAAGAATGCTTAAGAAATTAGTCAGGAATGAAAGAAGTAACTGTAATCAGGGCATTAGTGGAAGAGTGAAAATGTTAGCTAAGTTTAGTCTTTTATAATCTTTGAATGCAATATTTCTATATTTAAATATTTTGAGTCTTCAGAATGTAGATGCAAGCAAGGTTTGTGTTAATTCCTGGTATTTTGATGTGTAAAACATACTTTTCTCTCTTTATTTCATTGCATTTTTTAGAATTTAATAAATTAAAACATTCAATTTTCATAAGTAAGTAATTTGTCTTACATTTGATTAATGAAAGCTTTGTGTCCCGTACAGTACTGCTGAACTCATATTCTTTAAGAGTAATGTACATAAATCCTCTGAACTTTTTGAATAGTATCAAAAGCAGCAATATACAATCCACTGTGATGACAGGTGAAATGATGTGTCATATAGAAACGTCCATTTATAATTGGGATGACCAGGAGCAAAAGCTCCTGTATTCTGGCTACAACTGTTGGAAATATTTCTGTGAATTTTGCTGATGTTTTATGATATGTGACTTTTATTAATGAGATGCTATAGCTGTTTGTTGTTTGCTAGTGCTTATTGTGGATTTTAAGGAGCCATGTCTGCAGCCATTAAAATCTAGACAGGGTCATTGCCTTGCCAGCTTCATGAGTGAGCCATCTACTTTCGTCCATGTACATACAAAAAAACCCCGAACCCTTTCCTTCAAGGATGTTGCAAAAAGCTAATGACAGGAACAAATGATGAGTTTATATGTAACTTACTTCAGTCTAAAGAGGTAAGTATTTCTCCCTCAAGATGATATCATCATCTTCCTTCTGCAACTAGGTAAACTGGACTTCATCAAAGACAGAGGTTGAAAGAGAATGCGGATCTTCAGAGTACGAGTCTCCTACACCACAGGACCTTCTTTGGAGTGCTCCAAGACTCTCTTTGCCATCATGGGTACCAAATGATTCCTTTCACATGTGCAGCACAGATCTTAGGATCACTGAGGGATTCTAATAAAGGGGTAGGAAAAATCATGTTCTATTTTCCTGCTGCATTTGCAATTAAAGGTTACTGCTGACAGAGCGGTCCGTTAATTACCCTGTACAGTTCATAGCACAGCAAACATGATATTCTTTTGCTTCTGGAAACTGCCAGGCTTCTTGAAAATGTCTATTTCTGAATAAGTAACTGAGAGTCCCCTGGGCATCTGCCAGCCGTACTCCCTGCTAGTGTATGGTCCTCTGCCCAGTGTCATTGGATAAGGCAGGAGTTTCAAGTCTGACTCCCTACTCAGGGCAGGCTCAGGCACAGGGCCAGACCAGGTTACTCAAAGCTTTATCTTGTGAGAGCTGGTGTGAGAGAATCCATTGTCCCCACTAACAGCAGCTCCTGTCCGCATTGCCTTCCTGGGGAAAAAACTCCCCCTTATCTCCTGCCTCTCTGTTCAGCCTCCTCCCCAGAGCTGTCCCCACAGGCCTTGCTGCATGAGACAGGACCACACAATGCTCCTGCCCAACTTCATGGAGGTCCTTTGGTACCTACCTTCGGCCTCTTCCTTCCTCTGGTCCTGACTCATCTGAATGAGACTTCAGGAATAAATGGAGTATTATCATCTTGTTAGCAGTGACAGAGCTCTTTAGAACCTGCTGGTCATTTCTAGAAGCAAAAGCCTGGAGAACTCATGCTGTATTTCTATTTATCTACATGTTTAAGTAGAGAAATTTATGTACAATAAGTATCCCTTTTCCCTCACAGTTTCCCTCTTAATTTACCTCTCCTCTCCTTCAAAGTATTAATGAACCTCCCCTGTTGTCACAGGTTTCTGTGCAAAATCCTCTCAGCACTCCTCTGTTCTCTAGTGTTTGATTTCACTTCCTGACTATTGCTTTCTGCTAGCTCTTTAATGACAATAGTTTGTTTTCATAGCGCAACAATTAAAACCAGCTTCCTGAGTCTGCAATATAATTTATTTTCTCATCTTTAAATTTCTCTTTTTTGATGAGATGTTTTTGAGAGCTACACAATTGCATTTAGAATGACACCTCTGAATGCCTGAAGTTCTTTCCTAGTCAGACATCTGAAACAGTTCCTTCCTGTGTGAGACATTGACTTGTATATCCTTTATTTGAATCTTAATGGAAAATCAGATGTTGTGGAATGGTACAAAATACTGAAAAGATAAAGGCATGCCTAATTAAGTCCCCAGTTCTTTTTCCATTCTAGGGAATTTATCACATACCTCATTTAAAGCCTTTGAATTCTGAGGGGAGGAATTTGTTGAGTCACAGCACAAAATCTGCAGCAGGGCTAAGAAAAAAGGGTTTAATACTTTAATCTTGTAAAGAGTCCCCAGAAAGCAAGAAACCAACATGTAAAAATATTTATTTTCTGGGTGATGCAGAACACCCTGTGAAAGACCCTGTTAACTAGCAGTTAAGGTCTCTCTATTCAGAGAAAGGCAGTTTGTAAGCTTCTTTGGCAAGACTCTGACTCTCAAGAGCTGCGCTGCAATACCTGGATAGATTTCAAGCTGCTCTCAGAAACAGCAGGGTGGTTCAATTAAACACTGCTCATGCATTGGTTTAATTTAAGAGGAAATGACCTGGTTTGTCATTCGTAAATTCACACAAAATAAAATTGTACATTTTTTCTATTTTTTTTTTCCCCACCATAGTAGTATTCTGCCAGATTTATGTGACTTCCTGTTAGACAACTAGAGGAAAATAGGGCAGGATGTTGAGTGATCTAGGGTTTCTTGTGTTTCAGATGAATACAGGGTTGTTTTGGCTGTTTGGAAAAACAGAGGGAGAGATTCAATGTAGAAAGCAATTTCATCAGTCCCTGGATGTGTCTTTTGAACTCTTGGTCCCTAAAGTAAGAAATCTGCTTCTCAAGACAAATCTTGATATTACTCCTTCTGTCCGTGGAGTAAATCTGAACACTGCAAATAACTATATATGACATTGATTCTACCTTGCAATGTGTGTGTGGAGTTAATTCCTAGGTCATGGACATTTTGGAGCACAATTAGCTGATATTTCTGGGCTATATAGCCAGATTGTTGCTGTTTTTGTTGCTGGTTCTGAAGGGATGCCTATGGCAGCACCACAGAAGGAGAACAGCAGGATTTGAACAGTGGTGGTGTCTTTGGCTTTTGATAGTTGCATGAAACCCTGAGCATTGTGTCCGTGGAAGTGTAAAAGTAAGGGCTCTACTTATAAGCAATAATACAATAATAAGCAAGAGAAAAAGTCTGCAAACTGAAAGATCATCACACTCAAGAACGCTTGAGAAGTTAACCTTATTTTATCTTTCCAACTGTTCCTCCTACACAGTATCTACAGTTGATGTCAGTCTGCGTTTAGCAAAACTCCGTACCAGAGTAGCTATTCTTTGGTATGTAATTAACTGTACCTTTAATCAGTATACCTACTTATCTTAGACCAAGCTTTCAGTCCTGAGGACAGCTATGTTCTGAGGGATTTAAAGAACTTTGAAAATGTTTTGATCCCTACCATGTAAAACTTTTTTCTCTCTTTAGTCTTTATATCCTATGAAAATTACTTTTTTCCCTTGACTGTTTTCCTCCCCCAGCTCTTACATTATATTCTCTTTTTCTTTCTAAATATGTTTTCACTCTATTCTTTTCCATTTTATGACGCTTTTGCTGTTAGGGGAGAGAGACGGGGTGAGGTAGTCTCAAAACTTTCTTACATTTTTCTTTGACCTTTTCTGCTCTTGCTTGATAATATTTGGCTGTGAATGTTTTTGATGCTGATAAGATTTTCTTCTGTGTTTTCTTATCTTCATGACACTGTTTTTTGCATTATTTCATTTTCCTTCTGATAATTACCTTAAGACACATTTACATGGAGTTGGGGATGTCTGAGCCATTATTTTGCTGCATTATATGTAAGTGTTGTGCTGCTTATATAACTCTGTAAAGGGAAATGCTTATTGTAGGTGTATTAGTACAAATGGGCATTAAAGTGGTGCAGTAAATTCTCTCTGTCACTGTCCTGTTTTATAGCAATTCAGGCATATCATTCACTCCAGCTTCAAAAAAAAAAAAATAGGTTCAGTAGCTTTTGGTGTGGACTTTGGAAATTAAGCAGTTCCTAGATGCAATTTCCTGGTGGAACAGCTACTCATGATCCATCGCACCAAGTATTGAACTGCTGGGATGTTGGGAAATGAAATGAATCAGTGACAATAATGCCTGATTTTAAAGGTGATTCAGCTTAGAAAGAGCTGGAACTCAGCCTTGAAAAGCAATTAGGAGTATGATACCTTTTGTGACCCACTTGCACGAGTGTCTTTACTATCCATAATCTCAAATCTTGGAAGTACTGTTGTAATACCGAATTACAGATTACCAGAACCATTTCTTAGCAAGCAGTCAGCTGAGCCATTGTTGTGCCATTATATTGAACATTTGAAATCATAGTTTTAGTAGTAAAATGTCCCATTTGATTATTTTTATCACATGATTAAATCTCACTTTATACTGATAGACGATCAGTATGTAGCACTGAGATTGATATTAGTTATAGCACATTACACTGCTTCCTAATGGATGTTATCAGTCATCTCTTAAATTTGGAAAGGAAGTCACATTTGCCATCTCTTCTCACAGTGTAAACCTGGTAACTTTCCATCCTAGTAAAAAAGAAAGTTTAGCATTAAATAACACCTAACTAATTCTGGACTTTAGGTATTTGATTAGCCTCCATAATCTCAGGAGACACTGGTTTGGTTGGAGATGAAAATGACCATGGAAGAGTTTGCAGACTGATCTTCTGCAAGGAAGGTTAGTAAGTTTGGGTACTGAACTACTGAGCCTGCATTGCGTGTCTCGGTACTGTTCTGGACAGCTAGGCACAGTGCAATATGCCACTTCATTAACAAAATTTAAATTACCCATCAATGCAAAAGCAAGAGCATTACATTTAAGTGCCCTCAAGGGCATTACATTGAGATGTCTGTAGAGTGGAGAGTCACAAACAACGTGTTTCAAAACCTCAATGGGAACAATACAGTATTTTCCGAGATCATTAATTCCTTATCTGGTTTGTGCATACCTCCTATTCAGCCTCTTTTATTTACTTCATATTCATCAGTTTTAAACTCTGTTGCACTGCTGCAGACTGTACATGCAGATTAAAAATGCTCTGTTTATCGATTTCCAGGAAAAGAACATATTTTTAGTTGTAAAATAGAAAACAAAGCAGCCATACAATTTTTAAAATTTAGAGTTTAGGTTTTGAGAGAAACCTGATGAATATGAACTTCAGCCCACAGTTGTCAAGGCAGCTGTATTCATATTCTTCTTTTGAGTTCTGCAAAATATTTTCTTCTTTCCTAGTGCTCTTTAGCTTAAAAATAGGAAATTTGTGGATTTACTGAGTCATGGTTTACTCAGCATGTACTGCATTATTACAGATGGGACATTTCCAAAATAGTTGTCCTTTAATGGGACCATGGCCTTCTCAGGTACAACAATGCCAGAAAGCATGATAGTGCCAGTTCTAGTAGTGTTTTTTGTGTTACCAATGCATGTCCAGCATGAACTGGACATGCTCTACAGTAGCAGTGACTTAGAGAGTCTGATTACGAACTTCTAATCAAACAGCTCCTTTATGAACTTAGTAAACTGCTGCCTGACAAAGGAATTAAACTTCAGTTTCTTGCCTGATGACATGTGCCTTTACTAGAACTAAGCTCCAGTTTTGGAGATGAGAACTTTTGAATGACATCAAAATAAGCCAAACACCAAATTTCTAGGCCGATTTTTCAGCTTTCCGTGTTGTATAATTGAACTGTAAGTGAGCTTTTGAGTCAAATGAAATATTGGTTGGACGTTTGGGTATTTAAGCAAATGAAAAAGATGCATCTTAGCATCTATTCAGCATCGATGTAAAATAAAACTAAGTTTCAGAGTAAAATTCTAACTTCACTAAATGTCTATAGTCTTCACCAGAAGCAGCTTTATACACTTACCAGTTTATTTGGGTTTTTTTGTAGGAATATGTTTGTGGTAATGGACTAAAGATTGCAAAACTTTGTAACTCATATCATTCCTAAAAAGGACAAGCAAAAGATTACTTGTTCTTTGTTTGGGTATGACTGATATGGTAATTTGTATACAGATTAAATATTAAACTCGTCTCTTTGAAGTAGCTTTTGAGTTAATGTCTTTCAATACCAACCACATAAATTTCTTCATTAAAAGTTAGGAAATAATCAGAATTAAATGAAATGCCATAGAAGCTGCTGGTTTATGTTCTGCTCTTTTGTAATGTCTAGTGAGATTATATCTAATGACAAGACATATATTCTAGCCAAATGAAGTAGCTTCTCTTCTGCCTTGCCCACTGAGTCAGGGCTCTGGTGCCAGTCTCACCTTATCATTTCATCAATGCTGAGGCTGAAGGTCAGCTGTTCAGAGAGGTCTCAGGATAGAATCATAGAATGGTTTGGGTTGAAAGGGACCTTAAAATCATCCAGTTCCAGGCCCCTGCCATGGGCAAAGATGCCTCACAATAGACCAGGTTCCTCAAGGCCCCATCTAACCTGGCCTTGAGCACTGCCATGAATGGATCATCTAGTTCTTTAGGCAACATGTTCCAGTGCCTCACCACCTTTACAGTAAAGAACTTCTTGCTTATACCTAACCAGAACATCCGCTCTTCAAGTTTTAATCTGTTATCCCTTGTCCTGTCACTACAGTTCCTAATGAAGAGTCCATCCCCAGCATTCCTAGAAGCCTCCTTCAGATACTAGGAGTCTGCTATGAATTCTCCATGTAACCTTTTCTTCTCCAGGCTGAACTGTCTTAACTTTCTCAGCTTGTCTTCATATGAGAGGTGCTCCAGTCCCCTGATCATCCTCGTGGCTGTCCTCTGGACTTGCTCCATGTTCTTGTTATACTGAGGACAAGAGAACTGCATGCAGTACTCTAAGCAAGGTCTCATGAGAGCAGAGCAGAGGGGCAGAATCAAAGGATGTCAGCAATTAAATGACTAGACTCACACTGAAGATGGGAGTTTGTGGAATAATGTGAATTGGAGCTCAGAATTTAAATACTTAGAAGGCAAAACCTGTAAATTTCAAGATTCATTTGAGCTCAGAACCAGTAACTTCCAGCAGTAACTTCCAGACAACATTCTATTACAAGAGCAAGATGCCAGTTAGCATTTTAATTTATTTTTGCTTACCATAATATTTGATAAATTACTGTTTTTTTTTTTTTTTTTTTTTTTTTTTTTTTAGGGTTAGCATAATATGATTTAGATACTGATACATGTGAGTTATGATTTTGGCATGCCAGGGTCACATCATGGTCATTGTAACAATAATATCTGTGTTGCAGTGTTTTGGAGAACAGAGATATAAAACTAATTAAAAGAGCAGCAAAGAATATATGCAATTTTATGATTAAATTGTTAAGGTATATAATAATAAATGGATTTTTTAATATATATATATTAAATTATTGAGAATTCATACAGAGATCAACAAGACCAAGTAATGTGTCTTACATTGGGAAAGAAAACAAGGGGGTAAAATAGTAAAAAATTTAATGGAGTAGCTTCGTGAGGTAACCATGGATTTCTCTAGTGGTACTTAAATGCATTTGTATTGTTTTTTAATAATGTTAATATGGAGGACAGATACTTTGCCAAATTGAGTGCATACCGCTACTATTGATGAAATGTAACTAACTCTGAAGTCACTTGCATGTTCTGATAGTCATCAAATACTGATCAAATAATACAGTGTTTGGATCTTGGCCGTTAAAAATATTACTTCTCTTCTACTTTGTACAATACAGTGCTTTATTAGAAACTCATTTACTGATTTAAGGGCTTACATGCCCCTTAACGTATGATTGTTGTTGCAGTTATAGTGATTACATCTTTCATGACTCAATATGTATTCAGAAATTTGCATTTAAACTGGATTATCAGTTTAATAGTAAAATAAATGTGCTTTTTTAAGAAAAAAGACCTACCAAAAGACTCAAACAAATAAACTGTGCTGCTGATACATCATCTCTTTTCTCTCTCCATTTTCATTCTGTCAGAACTTTCCTTCATTCTATTGTGTGCCTCAAAAGCAATTTTTACATATCCTTCAAAGCTGTCTTGTTACCTTTAGTCTAACGTACAGCAATATGAAAAATTCTTGGTAAGCCATTTATGCACCTTTAGTTTTCTGATGCTCAATCTGCCGACAGACTTGAATATTTTTTTCAATCATTGTTCATTAAATCAAGTGTTTATATATATATATAAAAGATGTTTCTTGTATTGATGTTTCTGTACAGCTAGTATTGAAGCTCTTCTGGATCAAATTCTACCATCACTGCAAATCCAAAGCATCCCTCTCAAGTTCAGGACAAGGAGAATTTTTACCCTCTGCTTGATCTCTCCTCTTGTCCTAACTGAAGTCTTTTCATACTTTTGTGGTTGTGATACAAGATTTGCCTGAACTCATTTTAAGACTCTGTGTAAGTCCTGAGAAAGAAAAAAAAAACCAAACCAACACTACTCCATTTTATACTAAATTGCTAGATAGTAATTCCAATATCTTTAAGCTTTTTGAGTACTGCTAGGGAAGGTATTTAACATCAAACATGAGTTGTAATGAGCGAGTAGTTTAGGGCCACTCAAAGAATCATCACAAAGGGTATTAGCAAAAATTGTCATGGTATGAGTTTATAGACATGTGACTAACAACGTTTGATGGCAAGGTTCACCCTATTACTTTCCACATGCACAAAGCATGCAAAAAGAATATTGAGGTAGAACCAAACTAAAATTATTGATAAAGAGACCAAAGACACAAAAGGTAAGGAAGAACCTCTCACTGAGTCACAAAATTCGGAGTAGACCTCCTTGCTCTCTAAACTTCTGATGGAATTTAAGTGTGGCTAGGTCCAATCTCAGTCCCAGACATGGATAATGGTTTTGAATCTAATGGAAGAAATGCAAAGAGTAAGGAAATCCTCCTGTTGAGTCATGAGATTCAGAGTTAAGTCTCATTGCTTTCTAAACTCCTCATGGAGATAGGTGCAACTAGATCCAATCATAGTCCCACACTCAGTCAATGGATCAATATAAAGGGTTACATGTGTAATCAATTAGGTTTGCCTAGAGGATCACTGTGCAACATATCTGCAAAAGGTGATCTTAACATGATATTGTAAAAGTATCAATCCACAGATGGAAATTTTACATGGCTTTTGATATAGCAGAACTATGCAGTTTAAAAGTGGGTCACAAGATCTAGTAGTAGACTATCACTGAGTAATTTAATATTTGCAAAATGAGACAATAGATACGCTACAGTCCCAGCAGTTGCTTAATTACATATCCATGATGACAACATTCATACTATGCTTGCTATAGGGTATGTAAATGAATTCACACAGACATTACACAGACAAAAAAAAGTATTTGCCAAGACATTATCCACCATATTTGAGAAGTCATGGCATCTAGTGAAGTTCCTGCTGACTGGAAAAGAGGAAAAAGATGCCCCATTTTTATAAAGAGAAAAAAGGAAGAAGCAGGAACTTGAGACTGTCAGTCTCACCTCAAGTGCCTGGCAAGATCATGGAGCTGATCATCCTGGAAACTGTGACAAGGAACTTGGACAATAAGGGGGTAATTGGTGACAGCCAGCATGGGTTCACTAAGGACAAATCATGCCTGACAAATTTGGAGCCCTTCCTTGATGTCATCTACCTGGAATTGTGCAGGGCTTTTGACACTGTCCCGCATGACATCCTTTTCTGTAATTTGGAGAGGCATGGATTTGATGTGTGGACTACTCAGTGGAAAACAAATTGGATTGATGGTTGCACTAAAAGAATTGTGCTTAAGGACTTAATGTCCAAGTGGAGATCAGTAAAGAGTGGTGCTCACAAGGGGCTGGAATGGGGACCAGTGCTATTCAACGTCTGTGTCAGTTACAAAGACAGTGGGAAGGACTGCACACTCCAGTTCGCTGATGGCACCAAGCTGTGTGATGCAGCTGACGCACTGGAAGGAAAGGATACCATCCAGAGGGACCTTGGCAGACTTAAGATGCTTCACTGCCCAAATCCTAACAGAAAGGCAAGGCCTGATAGGAATTCCTGAGTTCCTAGATCAGACCAGAGGGGATGTAATAGTAAATACACCACCACATGAGTAACAGCTTCATTTATTGACCTGTGATATTAAATAAGGTGAGCATTTAAATTTACTGAATGATTAGATGCATTATCAGGCAGTGTGATATACATATATATATATATATATATATATATATATATACTTGTACGTACAGATAAATGCTCACAATTTTGCTTTCAGTTACCCACCCTGTTCTAAAAGTGCACCAACTCCACTGAGGCCTTCCTTACAGTTAGGTGCTGCTGAGCATGGAAAGCAAAGTGCACATACCAAGGAGTTAAAAAATATATAGAAAAAATAACTTATTAGGAAGTGTATGACATCCTGGGTTTTCATGACAGCTGTGAAAAATATAGGTGTTTAATTTCTAGGTGAGATGTAAGTGGCCAATAGAAGGAGGTAATTTACCCAAACCCGAGCACCTTTTTGGTAGGCTTAAGAAGTGACTATGCTACCACCAATGTAGTACAGAGCCTCAAATATTCATCAAAGGGTTTTAATCTGCTTCAAAATATAGCAGGTGTTCATGAATAGCATATTGCATGATGCCCACCCAAAAGTGAATTTAAAACAGGCAGGCAGTAATATTCAGATGGTGTTGATGATCTTACCAGGCGCTGAAGTGAGGCTGACAGTCTGTAGTTTCCTGCTTCTTCTTTTTTTCCCTTTATAAAAATAGGGATTCTTTTTTCTTCTTTTCCAGTCAGCAGGAACTTCACTAGATGCCATGACTTCTCAAATATGGTGGATAATGTCTTGGCAAATAAATTTTTTGTCTGTGTAATGTCTGTGTGAATTAATTTAGATACCCTATAACAAGCATAGTATGAATGTTGTCATTCCACTCACACACCTGCTTTTCCTAATTTCTGGACCAAGACATCTGCTCCTTGAGCTTTCTTCATTGTTCTTCAGAAGATTTCAGAGGTTTCTGGTGTTCTGTTTTCTTGAGGAAAAAGGTTACAGGTGGAATGTAGGTCACTGGAAAATGCCTCTTTCCTTTTGTGAGGCAAATATATCATATTCTGCAAACTTTAAGCTGACCTTGGAAAATAGTATTTTTTTTTATATTCTATCAAAAACTATAGACAAGAATTCATATTTCAATGTACATGTGTGGTTATTAAAAAAACTGGACTGTTTTAGAGATCCCAGCTGATACTTAAGGGCTAGGATTCAAGAATTCCAGCAGTAGAAGATACTGTTTAGTGTAAAGTATAACTGACATACCATTGTATTATGTTGAATCACACAATACAGGAAGTTACAAAAGTGGACTTCAGTGGTTACCAGCAGAAGAAATTCAGTGATGATAATTCAGACCTGTTGGGGACTGGCTTCGTGGGGTTAATGTATCAATTTTTATTTCCAGTGTTCTCAGATAAGGGCTTGTTGGACTAAATGCCAGTTCAAATCAAATTGCGCAGACACATACTGAGAGATTTTGCAATATAGTTAAGGCAGAGAGTGGGCTAAAAGGCACCGGGGCATTTGCAGGAATGCAATTCAGATCTTATGACATCTTTTTCAATATTGTTGCTGGAGTCTGAAGAACTCCAGAAGTGAATGTTGGCTCCAGAAGTCAAATAATATTATTGAATGAACTTTATCAAGCAAGGCATCACTGCTGTCACTTAAAAATGGGGAAATTGAGGCACAAGAAAGGCACAAGGATAACTCAGGGTCATCCAGGAAACAAGTTACAGAGTGGTGTAGAGTTAGTTAGATTATCCATTTTTTAGTTTAGTCTAGTCTAGGCATCTGTTCTTAACCATGCAAGCTGTTCTCACTCACATAACAGAAAGAAATTACTCATCAGCTGTGCTAAAACATCAGTTTTGAAAATTCTTAGCATGTTTCTTTATATTTGAAAGCCTGTCTTTCAGAGACATGTGGTATCTTTTTCTGTTTTGCCTGCTGATGATCCAGCTGTGCTTTGTACCTGGATAGGATCCGCAGGATATCATGGTATCATGGCTAGCCATGCTTAGATTATTGCCCATTGCTTTTGGACTTCTGCACTCTTTGTCATCTCCCTTGAATAGTTGTTTGGTTTTTCTTTAAAAAAAAATAAAAAAAAAAGTTAAAGTAGGAATCTTTCTCTGTTTCATTTGTGCGTGTGAGTCTGTTTTCATGTTAATGAAACAACCTTCCTGTCATGGGTTCAGCAGTAGCAGTCATTTTCCCCCTTCTTGGTAGCTGGTGCAGCACTGTGTTTTTCACTTGTGG
>JANRGW010050986.1:0-18660 GCA_024733675.1 Psilopsiagon aymara | reverse complement strand
TTGTTTCCCTTATCATTATTATTATTGGTGGTAGCAGCAGTGGTTTGTGTTATACCTTAGTTACTGGACTGTTCTTAGCTCAACCCGTGGGAGTTACATTCTTTCGATTCTCTTTCCTGTCCCTCTGGGAGAGAGGGGAGGAAGCTGGTGGGGAGTGAGCAAACGGCTGCGTGGTTCTGAGTCACTGGCTGGGCTTAAACCACGACACACAGTCATAAGGATATGATTGAATTAGAAGCAAAACTGTCTAAAAATCTAGTCATCCTAATCCTTAATAAACTTCTGAGAAGAGACAAATTTTGTACTGAAATGTGTGGGAATTTCTGTTAAGAAGCAACCTGACTTCAGAAGCATACTCTAGAAATCACATCAAAGTGGGTTATTTAACACAGGTGACAAGATGTCAGGAGATGTATCTCCTTTGACTATAGAGGAAGTCTCTCGACAATTTTATCTTGCAGTACTGTTAAATTTTCAGATGGCTGAAGTTGAGAGATTAATGTGTTCTTATCACATATGGGGAGGATGTCTGATGTCTAGAGGTTGGCTAGGTGGAGGTTGGTGAGGGGGTTGTATAAAACTCAGCTGAAGTAATATTAACACAAATTTCCAGTGATTGAGGCACCTTTTCTAAACTAGGAGAAATTGTGATCCTTTGCACTAATGTTTTGTTCCTGTTGCTGTCTCAGCAAAGCAGGTAAAACTGCATTGTCCTTATGCTTCAACATTAAACAATATCAAAGTACAATGGCTTCAGACATGCAGGCTGATCCACTGCTGTTAGTTTCATGAGCAAGGCCAGCAGCATTTATCATTCCCTCTATTGAAACTGAAAACTGTCTGAAGAAGGAAACTGTAATTTAATTTATCTAAAAAGTGCAATTCATTTATGTAGTTCTATACGAATAAAAGTAATACAGGACAAGGAGTATGTTTCTTATTTCTGTGCGCATAATGCATTAACTTCTGTAGGAAAAAATGTCATTTGAAAGGAAAAGAACAAAAAAGGAAAGAAGGTAAATTAACACTGAAAAGACTGAAAATACTTTCTCTTCATTCTTCTAGGGACAGGATGCTCTTTCTAATAGTTTTCAAATACACCATCATAAAATTAATACACCTTTAAAAAATCAAATGTCTAGATGTTGAAAATTACTTCACGTTACAAAATTGTAGTATTTCAGTGCTTTAGAAGTCTAATTTTTGCTTTTTTATTAAATCTCTCTGCACTCACCATATGCCAAGAGCTGGTTTTCGCTTCCCCCTGAGAAGCTTTCACCATCAAAAGGAGACGTTAAAAATAACTGCAGGTGAATAACAATAATACATATACAGGATGAAATTACGAAATGAAGACACACACCATGCTAAAAGATGATCAGACAGACAGTGATGCAGTCCTAGCTCAACAGGGTGCTCAAACAACAGTGGGAATAACTAACAAAATCAGCCCTTAATTCTCAGGCTTGTTCTTCCTAAAATTGGTCAGTCGTGGGCTGTTGTGCCACTGTCATTGTCTGCTCACAGTGAAACTGCATTAATTTTCCATTTACTCACTATGCAGAAAAGATTGTCTGAACAGGACACTGATTTTTGCTGCATTTTGCCCCTATCTGCAAAAATGTCTTTGTATTGCTGTTCCAGGAATAAGGAAAAGATTTGCTATTACACAGGTCTCTAGTAAAGACAGAGAAGGGAAGGAAGAGGGAGAGAGATAGAAAACAGAGTGGGGAGAGAGATGGGGAAAGTGACAAAGTTTTGAAAAAGAGGGGGCAAAGAGAGATGGGGAAAGAATGGTTGGAGTGAAAGGGAAAAGGAATGGGAAAGGGAAAGGAGGGGAAGGGAAGGGAAGGGAAGGGAAGGGAAGGGAAGGGAAGGGAAGGGAAGGGAAGGGAAGGGAAGGGAAGGGAAGGGAAGAGGGAGGTGGAGAGGAAAAGGAAATAAACGGACAAAAAAGGAAGGAAGGAAGAAAGAAAGACATCCCTATTTGCCCATAGTAGCGAAACAGGTTAACAGAAGTATATATAGAGTATAGCAGAGACTAGTTTAGCAACATGCCATGGGAAGCCAAGTGTGCAGTTACACTCCTTTCCTGAAAAGAAACATACTAATTTTTTGGATGAAGGAGCACCATATTGTTGCAAGCCACAGTTAGTTCAGTTGGTTAGTTCAAATACTTGGTTCAGCAATACTAAACTTCATTAGAACTGTCAAGAGCTCAGGCAGGGTAGTGCCACTCATGGCTGGGGAACACAATGCAATGAGGGCATCTTGTTGGTTTTAGAAAGAGGGACAGATACAGGATTTTAACCTGGCAATAGTTTTTAGGTATCCTTATTTTCATCCTTACTTTTTCATACTCATTTTATGATTCTGCTCAACTTTTTTATTTACAGCTGCTTTTTACACATTCTTTTGAGTGTGTGGGTGGTGTCAGGCTGTAGGCAGTACTACAGCTGTAGAGGATACAGGCAGGCATGAGTAGCTATGTGGGAATTCCTTTCTGCAGTGTTGTTTCCTTGGTTGATTACAGGCCAGTTTTTAGCTGGGGAAGAGTGCTTTTAAGAAGCTCTCAAATTTGAAATAAAGTAGGCTGAATGGAATCTGATGGGAGGGAAAGACAGAAGTAAGTAGATGTGGATGAGAAATGCAGATTTCTTAGCAACTGTTGTATGTTTCATTGCAGTGTATAAATCGTGCTATCATTATGGTGTTCAAACCAACAAATGCTTTCTCAACATGTACTTATGTTGTTACACACCCTTGTGCATGCCTCTGTTCTCAGGATGCCAGACAAGTTACTGCTTTGGACTCTAAAGACATGTATTAGCAGCTCCTTGAAAATGTGCAAATTTTTACTCAAAATTTTCCAGACCTCACAAATGAGTAATGCAGTGCAGGGTGGTTCCATATTTGTAACATTATATATTCCACGTATTTCTGTGGGATGCAGTCTTTAAGAAAGACGATTGTACTGACTGCCAGGTATATGCAGTGGAAAAATTAAAACTTTAAGCTTTGTTCAGTGTTATGTGTTCATCAAGAGTTCTGTAGTATCACATATACAGCAGTCTTTTTCCTGCAAGACAGTGTGAACCTCCTGTGTGGGTGAACTGACTGATACAGTAGATATCCAATTTTTTGTTTCCTTTGCTTTCCTTGTAAGTTAATGCAAGAAATTGTGAGGGCTTATCCACCTGACCTGCAAACCTCCATTTAAAGCATTTCAGTGGAAAGCAGCTGGGTGTCTGCTACATTGTTACTAATAGATAGCTGTCATGTAGAAATGAGGCTAGAATGCTCTTCATGTAATTCTGGAAGAATACACAAAATGGGGACATTATTACATCCAGTGTTCATACTGTGTCTTGCTGCTCTTATGCTCTTACAGCGGCCATTATAAATTCTATACACAGATCATGAGCAGCCATCCTCAGTAACGATCAAACTGGCCATGCTGATTCCTCTACAGAGTACTGTGGTATAGGTTACAGACTGATTTTTCCACAGACTAGGGTACATTGAGCATTACTCCAATAAGAATTCAGATCTAGCAGATTTCCTCCAATTTGCCCTCGAGGTGGGATTCATAGAATCATAGAATAGGGTTGGAAAGGACCTTAAGATAATCTAGTTCCAACCTCCCTGCCATAGGCAGGGACACCTCCCACTAGAGGATGTCAGTCAAGGCTATGTCCAACCCAGCCTTGAATACTGCTAGGGATGGAGCATTCACAACCTCCTTGGGCAACCCATTGCAGTGCCTCACCACCCTTACAGTAAAGAATTTCTTCCTGATATCCAATACAAACTTCCCCTGTTTAATTTTGAACCTGTTATCCCTTGTCCTTTCACTAGAGTCCTGAATGAAGAGTCCACCCCCAGTATCCCTATAGGCCCCCTTCAGATATTGGAAGGCTGCTATGAGGTCTCCACACAGCCTTCTTTTCTCCAGGCTGAACAGCCACAACTTTCTCATCCTATCTTTGTACGGGAGGTGCTCCAATCCCCTGATCATCCTCGTGGCCCTCCTCTGGACTTCATTTCATTCTTTGCAATATGTTTGTCAAAATAGAGAGGAAAAAGAGAAATTTGTTCTTTTTGGGGAAAACTTTTATAATGAAAAACTGTCATTATTTTACATGTTCATGGCAAGCATTGCCATAGTATTCATACCACCAACTCTTGGCTAGTTACACAACTATGGATAGTAGCAAGTGTTAGCACCTTGGTCCATACCAACATATAATTAAATGGCAGAAGTTCCATATGACTTGTTCCCAAAGAATTTGTCATATGCAAAAATAAAACCCAACCCAAACCAAAAAAACCAGCAACAGTATATAGCAGCTGCAGTTATTTGGCTGAGCCATATTTCCCTTGCAGTACCCTGATTCCACTATTTCTATGGAACCACCTGTCATACAACTAGCAGTAAAGCACTTTATGACCTCTGCTGATTTTACTCTAATTTAAGTTAATGGCCTGCTCTGAATAGATCCTCTAGTATTGCAGCTCCCAGTGATGTCAGTATGAATGGTGGGTGCTCAAAACCTCTTCAGACTGGGGCATGAATCCTAATTAGTGGTCTATGTCTTACCATGATGTTGTCAAGCTTGTTGGCATAGATGGTTTTGAGACAGGTTCTTTTCCTTTCGTTGATGATAAGTGCCTATCTGCTTCTTAGCTTTAGGCTAAAAGCGCTCCACTTCAGAGACTCTCTTGATTTTTGAGACCTGCACAATGCTAGTAATATTGTCAGCTTTTTAGTAGTAAACTAGAAAGATAAACCTTTAACAGCTTCCTATAAGCATGGCAGAACTTCTTAATTATGCCACAGCGATAGACGTCAGCCATCAGTGATGCCTTGCAAAGAAGCAGGAATAGTCACCAGACTACTTTACGAAACAAGCTCTAAACTGGGGAGGAGGCAAGGTACAGCCAAACTGAATCCAGTCTCTATATACCTCTGCAAAGATGATCACAGAAGCAACAGTCTGGGACAAATGAAAATACCTGCCTGGATAGAATAAACTAGACAGGGCACAGGCATATGGGAATTCAGTGAGATTAACATGACATTTGGGACTTTTCCAGGGTATCATCCAGTATTGCTCTTTTGGTGTATCTGGTTTAGAACCCAGATGCTAGCAGTGGCTCAGCTTTAAATACGAATTCACACTTGATCTGCTGGTCCTTGTGATTCTCATTTTGGCTCTTCTCTGATAGTCTACAAAAGCCTTTATCTATCTGAAAAGAGTCTTTTGCTTGATTTCTCTGCCTTTAAACTGCATAGACCCCTTTCAGTTTTAAATAGAGTCTGGTGCTAGGGCCTCTTAGAGACTTGGTGGCAAAGGTAGGAGTGATGCTTTCCCAAATGCTAAACCAAAGAAGACAATTCAAGTATAACGGGGCAATACAAGCACAGACCACATTCTTTCAGGTGAACTGGACATAACCATAGAAAGCCAAAAGAGAGAAGGTGAATTTGAAAGGCTTAATGTTAAATACAGCCAGATAGATGCACATATTGCACTGGGGCAGTGAGGTCAGTTCTCACCTCAGAAATTTAAAAACCTCAGTAAAAATTTTCTTAGTTCTTCCTGTGTTAGGTGCACATGGTGCAAATGCCAGAACTAAGTTCAGCATCACAGCAGAACAGAAAATGCACTTTCTGCACAGTGGCAGTAAAACATCACTACTGCTGGCTCAAAAACCAGTGTTCCTAAAAAAAAAGTTAAAAAAAAAATAAGAATAAAATAAAACCATATCTCTCCACAAAGCTGCAGTGAGACACTGACACTTTGAGATGATTCTAGATCTGTACAAGAGATCATGAACATGATACAATGATGAATAAAAATCAGTGAAGCTTGTGTGTGCTATGAAAGATGGAATATCTTATTTTAATTCAAGTTAGAAAGAAACAGCTTTCTAAGTTGCAGCAAGGCTGCATGCTAGAAAAAATAGTGGTAGGAAGAATAACTGGAATCATAGAACACTCATGTTAGAAGGAATTCGTAAATGTCCAACTCTCTACTCCTCAGAGGACTACCTAAAACTGTACCATATGACTAAGAGCATTGTCATGACACTCCTTGACCACTGACAGTCTTTGTGCCATGACCACTTTCCCAAGGAGCCTGTTGCAGTGACCAAAACCCTCTCAGTGAAGAACCTTTTCCTGATGTCCCATCTGAACCTCCCTGCACAGCTTCATTCCGTTTCCCCATGTCCTATCACTGGTCCCCAAAGAGAGGACATCAGCACCTCCCCCTCCACTGCTCCCCATGAGGAAGCTGTAGACTGTGGTGGGGTCACCCCTCAGCCCTCTCTTCTCCAAGATGAACAAACAAAGTGACCTCAAACACTCCTCACAAGTCTTATTCTTGAGGCCTTTCACCATTTGCGTCACCCTCCTCTGGAAACACGAGTTTGATGTGCTTCCATTGATGCACCCAAAACTGCACACAGGCCTCGAAGCAGGGCCACCCCAGTGCAGTGTAGAACTGGGACAATCACTTCCTCCAACTGGCTGGCTGTGCTATGCTTGATGCACCCCAGGACACGGTTGGCCCTTTTGGCTGCCAGGGCACACTGCTGACTCATTTTCAACTTGCCATCAACCCACACCCCTAGGTATCTTTCATCAGGGCTGCTCTCCAGCCTCTTGTCCCCCAGTTTATAAATATAACCAACATTGCCTGATCTCAGGTGGAGAGTCTGTCACTCTTGTTACCTTTCATAGAGTTGGTGATTGCCCAACTCTCCAGCCTATCCAGATCTCTCTGTAAGGCTTCTCTACCACTGAAGGACTCCGCAGCTCCTCCTAATTTACTGTCATCAGCAAACTCACTTAATATACATTTGATTCCTGTGTCCAGGCCATTTACAAGACCATTAAAGAGCACTGGCCCTAAATTTGAAAACAGAAAAGGCCATGAGACCTACTGAACTGCAGACAGCCCCAGTGTGCTAGAAAGAGAGACTTGAAACTTCATGCAATCTGAGGCACTGAGCATCCCTAACACTGCTGATAACTGATCTGCCAACTAATAAAATGTTCAACAGATATGCACGCTAGCAGCACTGGTATTTTCTGTGGCCAGGCTTTGGATGCCTGTCCAATTTGGGGGCAGGATCTTACACCGATACATGCTGCTTCGTCAGAGAGTTTCTCTAAAATGAGATGAATAATGTACCCATGAAGTGTCCCTTTGTCTTTTAAGTACTCATTTGAAGCACAGCAGGTCGATACTTAAAGTATGCAGCCCGAATTATCTATTCCTCATGTGCAGCCTGAATTGTCTATTCCTTAGAAGAAAGTCCCCAGGCAAGATCCCAGTGCCATATTGACACACATGTGGATGTATCTGCCCACACATCTCTCCTGGGCATGTCTGCCCAGGTGTGGCAGACATGACACCTTCTGTTTTGAAAGGTACCTGAAAGTCAGAGTAACCAGGGGATTTCAACTAGCCCCAGTTAACATTATGTGGGCTGCTAAATCCAGACCATTGTCAGCAGAAGTCTTCTTGTCTAAGCCTACAAAATTAAGCCAGGTAACCACTGGAAGAGATATAATGGGTCTCACTCCTACCCAGAGACAATTAATGCAAGATGGTTCCATTCAGCAGAAGTAGGTTGTTTAATAGCAGCTGAGGCCATGAATCATCTTGCTTATTCCAGCTTTATGGATGGGTATGGGGAGATTGATGAGCTGATTTACCAGAAGCAGCACTTCAGAGCCCTGGCTGCCTATGGCAGACTTCTGATTTCTGAAGTATTCCATTTTGATGCCAGTTTCCTAAGCATCCCTGTTATGAAAATACACCAGATGAATTTTGCAGTATAACTGTGAGGGAACTCACTCTCAGCAGAGGAACAAGAAATAGCATCTGGGATACCTAGAAGAAGCCATCAACATTAGCACCCCACCTCCTCCCCAGGAAGAGGCAGCACTGTCATTCCACAGCTCCCTAGAGACCCCCACCAACTGCTTGTTGCAGGAGACACCAGAAGGGGAGCATGAGTGTACTTGCTGCTGTAAAGTTTTCTCCTGTACATAAACCTGTTACGAGGTGTCTTGATTAATTTCAGTTTGCTTAGGCATACTTTATATTCAGACTGATTTTGGTATTCTGACTCTGCTTATGTCAACAACTTGCTTCTCCAAGGAGTATGACAGTGGGAAGTTGATCCCTGTGCAGGCAACAATTACTAGGGCTATGGTGAATGCGTCACTTAAGACCACAGGGCTTGAGTGATTCATAGGAATGTGCTGATTCTCTGCTGAGTTGTAATTTTTATTCAAGCAAGAATTTTTTTAGGAGTTGCAGTATAGGATGGGAAATGTCAAAGTGAAGTGTCAAAGTGAAATGCTTTGCTTGGTGCTTTGCGAGAGATTAATTTGAGAGAAACTTGTTTTTCCATGAAAATGAATGGAAAATTCTCCACCCATCTTTCATGGAAGGATGATTTATTTTTCCAGCTGTGTTAGTCACAGAGACTTTAAAATAGGTAGATTAATCAAGGAGACTTTATCATCAATTGCTACAAAACAGTTTTGTAATTGCAGTTTTCCCCCATGTCCCCAAAGACATTGTATCATTATAATACAAGGACAAAACAGAAACTTCACAAGCAAAACAAAATAAAGCATCACCTGTGTACGTTTCAGTGAAAAGTGAGAGGAAAAAAGCCTTTAATACCAAATTGTTGTAGTTCGATTCACCTTGCCTGCTTTTCAGTGCTAGATTACCAGTAGGTATTAGGGATCATGATGGAACTGAATGTACTTCAAAAACTACAGTATACTTTTATTTTGCTTTGTTGAAGGCCTGATCAGGATGGGAGGCAATTTGAAACAGACCAGTGTTTTATATGAACTTCCTCATGAAGTTAGGCATTCCACCAATGGGTAACACATTTCTCTTATCCCCCAAACATTCATGCAAAGTGCTTGAAGTTAAATTTTTTTTTTTTTTTAAAAAAAGGCTTAGTTTTGAAACAGTGTCATAAGTGAGTTCAGTGGCATGAATGTTCATAAGCAGTATTTTGACTCTGTATCTGCCTTTCTTACTGTTTTGGTCATTGCTGAATTTGGGTGTTTTGGTAGTCAAAGTAGCAACAAATGTGAGCTGCAAGAGTGTTCTGTTCCACAATAACCTGAATGTAGTGAGTTGCCAGGAAATTGTACAATGTACTGAATCCCTGTTTTGCTTTTATTTTTTAAAAAAAAAAAAAAAAAAAAAAACAACCAACCAAACAAACAAACAAAAAAAAACTCTGGAAGATCTGTTCTTGGAATAACATAACAATAAAGAATTATTGTGTTTCTAGTTAACTGCCCAACTTTGTGTCCAGTGCTGAGAGATGGGTAGTTGGGAATTCATAGGCCAGCATCTGCATTCCTCCTTTAACAAAAATAACTGGATAAAGACAAAAAAGTAAAGTAGTAATGTATTTGCCAGGAAACAGTGCAAGTAATCATTTTCTCGGAGCAGATTTTATGATGTAAATTTACGCCTTTCCACACTCAACTCTTTGCTTAGGGCTGCAGTACTGTATCATCCTAATCATCTGCAGGACACTTTTTTCTCTCATTAAGTTGTAAACTCTTGAGTCAGAGGCTGTCTGTTTTTTTGTGTTGATGTAGCTCTTGGGACAGCGGAGTCATTACCAAAACTTGAGGCTGCCAGTGCTGCTGCAGTGTGAAATGTCTTTTTGGCTCTGCAGCATAGTGCTTTTTCCTGGTCATTGCAGTGTATCACCTCATCAGTGGTCTAGCACTGTCTCTGTACGCTTTACACTACCTGTTTCTTTACACTACTGTGCAAGAGAATTTTCAGACTGAAGTGCTTGCATTTGTAATACGGTTCCAGCTTGCAGATCACCCTGCTATCCTTTAGAGCTGAAATGGCCTCTGAATTCTTGATCAACTTGAGGGCATCTTGGGCTGAGAAGAGTTGCCTGTTTAGACATTGTCTCTTTCTTTTAAACTAAGACCTTGGAAGAGCATTGCATGGGGGTACCACACAGCATTTGTTGAAAATGAGCAAACTTTGTTTATGTCTGATTATACATCTTTTATGCTTTGTTACTCAACACTGTGAAAGACCTTTCTGGAACATCCTTTATATCTCTGGCCAAAGAACATGGGCTGTGTTCATAGATTACAGATTGCTTTTTCTGCATTGTCATTCCTCACCACAGAATCTTTTCAGAGTCATGGACATCAGCCAGGCATCTCTGTCTTACTGCCTGCCTCCTTACTTGCTTAGTATATCCTCACTTGTCCAATACAACCCCAGGGATGAGGGAGGTCACAGCAATGTCTTCAACAACCCTGATTCTCACAATCTGCTATGTCAAAATTTATGGAGATGCAATTCCCACAAGAAGTGAAGACACCTGCTCAAATGTTTTCTTGTCAATTTTTGGAAGTCTTTCTAAAAAAACGTAGTCTTGTTTTTAACAAGCACACTTGAGAAGGTGAAGTTTCCAGTAGTTTCCATGGTTTCAGCTTAAAATGACTGGTGCACAGCATGTATACATATATATTTAGGAATTCTTTCGTTCTGGCTTCGTTTTGCCTTCAGTTTTTCATGTGATCCGAAGATAGCATAGGCTGGCAGGTGGGAGGTGAGTATTTCTTTGCAGGTCTACATACAGTGCTAGCCGAGGGAGTCACAGCTTAGAAAAGAAAGTGCTTCTAGAAAAGTAATAGAAATGAATTAACATTTCTCAGTGATAAGGTAGCCTCTATGATTGCACTGTGGCTGTCAGCTGCAAAATGTTTTACAAGTCATTACATGCTGAAGAGCAACTGAAAGGCATGGAGATTTTACAGTACTTAGTTGATATCCTCAGGATATTGGACAGTATTGACAAATTTTGCTAATGATCGTATCACACAGAAAATGCCTAGGACTGAAATGTAAGGGCATTTGCTCATCAGAAGTCTAGTTTCCTATTATAGTTAGGCTATCTGGGTGACAGTGAGCCACCTGGCATTTAAATAACTGATGGCAATATATTATCTAACGGAAAACATAGCTAATGGAATAGAGATTTGTAAACTACATTTTCTACTAGTTGCTAAAGGTAACTCTTAGAAACCAAATAATCGTGAACATGTGTGCGTCCTAATTATGTACATCCATAACAGATAATTATGTACATCCATAGGAGAATTAAGGGCATTAATTAGTTAATGTTTGTGCATCACAATGTGAAGTGCTGTATGAACATAAGCTATTGTTATTACCTGGTTTATTAAATTTGTACTTGCCTGATGCTTTGAACTTTCCCAGCTCAGTATTTTAGCATTTTGAAAGCAAAGTGTATATTTCAGTGTGAGCACTGCTTCAGAATCCAGTACAGCCACATTTTGTTTTCACAGAAAAACCAAAAAGTTCCTTTATATATTTTTTCCTTGCCCTCCCCTCCCCAGTTTTGGTTTAGCTGTGAAACTGGAGGTTTGAGACTTCAGTTCACTACTATTTGGAAATTAGAAGGACTTTTTTTAAAGTGCAAAGATTTAGTGTGAGGAAGAATGGATAAATCCATAGCACAAGCATAAGGAAATAAAAATGTATCTTCTTTTTCAGTATTTCAGTCAAACACTTTACATAAGCTTATGGTCATCCATCCAAAATGTGAAGTTAGAGTGGAGAAGGTTATACATTACAAAGGCATTGTTACCCACTTCCTCCCCTACTTGATGTAATGTTGCAAAGGTTAGCTACTACCTTGAGAGAAAGAAAGCAGGCAGTACCTGTTTTTATAACAATTTTTACTACTTTACTTTGATACTGCAGCTCCCACAACTAAACTGTAGAACATATTTTCTTTCTTCTGTAAAAAAGTCAGAAACCAGTAAATATGAGAGGCAGGAGCATTTTTTCCCCCTCTATTTTGGGCATTTGAACTATTTCTGTGGCTTGGCTTGCTCTACTTTTCTGCTGCTTGATATAAGGCAATCAGTGTGAAGCTCTAATGCACTTTTCTCCAAATATCTCAAAAAGGTTAACCAATTATTAAGAATCCACAATTGTCTGTGAAATTCTGTGTTAATAGCCATTTTTTCAGAAATTATAACTGAATTACATAGAGGTTACATGACTTGTTCAGCAACATATTCACTCACATGCAAACACAAATAAAAAAACAAAACAAATCAAACAAATAAAACAAATCAAAAACCAACCCAACAACAAACAAACCTCTAATGAGAAAAGCCAACACTGGCACCATCTGAAGAGACACAGGCCGCAGCTTGTTCAATATTTCCTTTCAGTTAGACCGTGCTTTTTCATCAAAATTGTGTTTTTTAAGACCTAAATATTTATCCTGTTGTCTATTTTTCTTAGTATCTCTTCTTCCTCTGAGCTATGAATCCTAATATTTTTCATAAATAGTGAAAAGTAGTTGTCCTGCTGTTTTGGGCATTACTTCTAACTTTGCTGCGTCATATCTTGGTAAGTCAACATGGAACATCAGCTTGTCCATTGTGCTTAGTGTTTAGTCATTACTGAAGAAAGTAGCAATTTAGGTTATTTGCTTCATTAACACTTGTGCTTCTGTATCAGTTTGTTTCCTGCATCAACTGAAGTGATTTGTGCAGGTGTTTGGAGAAATTACAACTTCACATCAGCATGCATAAGCAAAGTTTTCTTATTACTAAACTTTACACAAGTGATAAAAATAAACTGGACTGATAACCAGCCCAAATTTAATGAAGAGGATAAATTTGACAAGTGAAGTCTTGAAGTAGTTTTTCATTCTCCTGAAAGATTTGACTAGCTTCTCTAGAAACTTTTGCTGTCCTACTGGATTTGAGCAGAATAATTAGTTCCCTGCCTGTTTGGGCCTTTTTTTCTTTCTTTTTTCTTTTTTTTTTTTTTTGGTTGGGTGGGTTTTTTGTGTGTCTGGGTGGTTTTGTTTGGGTTTGTTTTTTTTGTGGGTTTTTTTATTAGGGTTTTTTTTTGTTTTGTTATTTGAAGGGACGTATATTATATTTTGTTAATCAAGCTTTTTATTGTTTCCATTGTAGATGCTGACCTCTGATGTGCTGATTATAAATATAAATTTCAGTTGATTACAGGTAAAGAATTGCAAGAAAGGAGAGGGAAGAAAGATACCTTAATCACAAACAACTTTTCACAGAAGCTAGAGAGCACTTATAAAGGCAATATAGCCTGCATTTCCACTTCTCTTATGCTGGTTTGGTGGCAGTTGGTATTGATGCAGTTACTACCTTGTCATAAAACAGAGATTCAGTGCTTCCTCACTTTTATCCCTTCTCTGTCTGTGTTCTAAATACAAAAGCTAACCTAAAGACATACATATATATTGTAATCTTTCTTAGGTCTAAGGAGATTTGTTTCTAATGACGCTTCATTCTCAAACCTGAGGCTGAGTTCTGCTTGGATGATAGGGTTCTAAGCTATGAGGACATGCAGAGTTATGTCAGGGAGTCTACCAGAGTGGGATGTTTTCACAGCATGCCGCCTAGTCTGTTCTTAAGTGCTCTTTACTAGCTTTAGTCTCCAAACTTTTTGATAAGCAACAAAGTAATTCTCTACAAAAAGAAGAAAAAATCTCTAGAGCTGAACTGTGCTTCTTGTTTTTTTTTTCAATATTTCTGGTATCTTACCGTATTTGGGTTCACAGTCTTCATTCCTTCATTAATTTAAGCAAGATGCGTTTTGTATATTTCAGGTAGTGCTCTCTGCTTTAACGAATTCTTTTTTGCATTGATTTCCTTTTGGTTTGCTTGATATTTATTTCCTGAACCTTTCCTATCCATATCTGTTAGCTTGCAGTAGAAAGCAGTAACTTCTTAATCTATATGCATGAGAGCATTTGGAATGCAGACAATGTAGAATAAGAAAGGCAGCAAAAAGTATCTTGTTAGATTTCACAAGCTGTAGGGTTATTGCTGTGACATTAGGATGCAATGAGATCACAGGTGGTATTTAAAAGATGTCATTGTACAAGCTTAAGAAATGTCTTTGCTCCATGCAGGGTACCGCAGGATTGCATTATACTAATTGTACTAGGGTAATGGACATAGGATTGTGTATTGTTTGCAACAGCCTCCGAGATGCTGAATATGCATTGCATGTCTATGAGTTTTTCCAAGACTAGTCTAGAGCACAAGTCTTAGGAGTAGCAGCTGAGGGAACTGGGGTTGTTGAGTCTGGAGAAAAGGAGGCTGAGGGGAGATCTTATTGCCCTTCACAACTACCTGAAAGGAGCACAGGAGAAGTGTTGATCTCTCTTTCCCCAAGTAACAGATGGTTGAATGAAAGGAAATGACCTCAAGTTGCACTGAGGTGCTTTAGATTTCATGTTAGGAAAAATGTATTTACTGAAACGGTAATCAATCACTGGAACAGGCTACCCAGGAAAGTGGCGGAATCACCATCCCTTGAGGTATTTTAAAGATGTGTAGATGTGGTGCCTAGGGACATGGTTTAATGGTGGACTTGGCAGTGTTAGGTTAACGATTGGACTAGGTGATCTACCTTAAGGATCTTTTCCAACATAAATGATTCCAAGATTCTGAGATTTTTGTTAACTAATCATTGAATCATAGAATCATAGAATAGTTAGGGTTGGAAAGGACCTTAAGATCATCTAGTTCCAACCCCCCTGCCATGTTTAAGCCCATTACTCCTTGTCCTATCACTACAGTCCCTAATGAAGAGTCCCTCCCTAGCATCCCTGTAGGCCCCCTTCAGATATTTTAAATCCTGTGCAGCAGTGAATAGATTTTCTGTCAGTGTTAGATATAAAAATGATCATTTATTTTGATTCCTTCTGTTCTTCTGGATTTTGAAGTAGATATCCCAGAATGGGCCAAACCTTATAGTCTCAGAACTGAGTCTTGTGAAGGCACCTGCACCTTATGTTTCCTTTTTTTTTATTTGATGTTATGCCTTTTAAAAAATATATAGATACTTTATAGATATAAAGTCCTCCCCAGTGTATTTAGAGTTGGTTTGGATGAGTGGGTATTTTAGGAAGAATTATGATTAAAGAGTCTCTAGGGAAAGAATGTGCATTAGCTAGAGCTCTGGTTGAAGCCAGCAAAATTATTAATAATTAATCAGTTACTGAATTCCTCCTAGTTCTTTTGTCATTGCTGAAGCAAAACTGAAGCAGGGGTTATGTCTAATTGTGTTGGCCTTTGTAATGACATAGTAATGTCATTTGTTTGCTCGAATGCTCTACTTTTTGCAATGACTAATTAACAAGGTAATCAAAACTAATGCTGACTTTATCATTTACAGTAACTACTGCTTATTTTAGGGCTAATTAGTACTAATCTTATTAGAGAAAATGCTAATAATTGGCAGTTAAGAAATCTCAGACTTTTTAATAGATCTAACAGCACAGTGACCTAGCAGAAGTTGATCATGTAAAGGCAATAGGGTCAAAAACAGTTAAGAAGAAACCAACTGCCTGATAAACTCAGAAAGGTACAAAATGAAAGGTCCAGTACAATGCAGTGGTAAAGTACAGAAAGAAATGAACTTTATATTAAATTCTGATTTTAATTAAATGTCCTTGAACCAAATCCTTGAATTTTTGGGAAGTATGGGTGAAGGAGTAAATTTAGTATTTCAAAGTCACCAGTACATTATAGAATCATAGAATAATTAGGGTTGGAAAGGACCTTAAGATCATCTAGTTCAAACTCCTCTGCCATGGGCAGGGACACTTCCCACTAACGTATATGCTGTATATGCTGTGCTGGAGATGAACGGAATAGGGTTTAGGTCATGGTACATATCTTTAGCTGCCTTTAAGTGGTGTGAGCTGTACAAGTTTAGTCATTTCCTTGGATGCAAAGTGTCCTATTCAAAGACAACTTCTGGACTCTGAGGAGGGACCTGTGGAATACGCTAGCCTCCTGTGGGAATGGAAATTCACTTATCTGCAGTAGCCTTGGGTCCCTTTACTTCTCCAAAAGATAGACAAGCCACAAATTATATACACACAGAAATCTAAACACTTGTGATCTGGGCTTAGATTTGAGAATGAACAGGATATTAATGAGATGATAATGTCTAAGCATAGTATGGCCTCACTTGGCATGGGAAGGAGTATTAATGTCTTCTACACTGTCTATTTAAAAGGACAAATTCTAGTGATACCTTTTTATATCTATTTATTTCTATCTATTTATTAGGATTAGATTATTGATAATTTCAGTGTTTCTCAGTGCACATAAATTCTGATTTAATGCTTATAAGTAACCTAAATTATTGGGTGAGATGGAATAAATTTATTCCCTTCAAAATATAGTGGTAATAAATGTGATTGATAGACAAATAAGATCTAGAGACGTGTGACTTAGTTCCCAAGCCATTTAATATTACTAAGACTTTCCCTTAACTATGTCATATTTGGAGCTGCCACTGTGTTTACATGGCTAAACCTGTGTTTAGGGCTTTCTGGTTTGCTTGGAAAGCCACAATATTCAAGTGGCGGTCTCCTGCAGAGTATTTATATGTAATTAATCCAGACTGCAGGATTCCAGAAAGGCTGAACCAGCAAGCGGTTAGAGTGGGCAGTGTAAGGATGGGTGGAAGATGTCATGTAGAAATGAACATGAAATAAATGCTGAGACAATTTTCTACAAGTTGCTGATTTCCTACGGTACATGTGCATTGTGCTGCACACACCCAAGGCTATAGCCATTAAGACAGAATGTCCAGGAAGATAGTGAATTGTTTCCATGGTGTAAGGGAGTTCTTAGGAGTTCTTCCACCAGTTTGGTGTTCCTCTCCAGTAACCCTGATCTTTGTCCCTGTTGTGCTAGGTAGTGAAGACACTCTGAACACAGAGATGTTCACGAGATATGAGACTAGGCCAGGGCCCTGCTTTTCTAATGTTTATTTTCACAACCAAAATTCTACAATCAGGAGCGTATTTTTGAAGGTAGTGTGGGAAACACTGTAACTGTGCTGCCTCAGTTTTTTTCTCAGGAAATCAGAATGATGTTATCAAAATGGTTCTGATGACTATCACCAATATACAGCTTAAACTTTCAATTATGTTTGAATGAGCAGTTGGGAGACATGTCTGAGTACTGGAGAAAAGCAAATGTCACGCCTCTCTTAAAAAAGGCAAGAAGGGTACTACCGAAAAGGCAAGGGAACTACAGATTCGTCTGCCTCACCTGGATCCCTGGGAAGGTGGTAGGGTAAATAATCTGGAAACAATTTCCAGGTGTGTGATGGACAAATAGAAGATAGTAATGTATATCAGCATGGATTCACAAGGGGAGGTCTTGCTTGACAAAACCTATAATCTTCTACAATGAAATGACTGACTTTGTAGATGAGGAGAGAGCACAAGGTGTTGTCTACCTGGACTTCAGTAAGGTCTTTGACACTATCTCACATAAGACACTCAGAGAGAAGATGAAGCATGGGATGGATGAGTGCACAGTGAGGTGAATTGAAGACTGGCTGAATGGCTAAACTCAAGAGGGTGGTACTGAGTCTAGTCAGAGGACAGTGGTGATGTACACTGGGGATCAGTACTGTCTTAGGTACCATTCAGTATCCTAATTGATAATTTGTATAATGAGGCAGAGTGCCTCAATGTTCATGGGCTGCAGACATTTTCCTGAACACTCCCGATATTCACTCTATTCTGCATCACAAAGCAATGTATTAATGCAACTCTATCTCATTTTAAGCTTCCATAGTTGCTATTGATCCCTGGAGCAAACATTTGATATTAATTATGTCTACAAACATGGGGCACTATATTATCTGCTACTATTCATCTAAATTGCTGCAGCACAAACAGCTCCAAAAGCAGAAAGTTTTGAGTAACTGGATTTTAAGAGGTAGTTGTTTAATATGAACCGTTAGCATTATAAAGAGATTCTTGTTCCAATTCTGAAATGTTCAAGAAAATTCGTGCAAGACTCCTGTTAGGACGATTCATATTTCATCCTATTTAGAGACACGAAGGAAAAAGTGACTGTCCTGAGGACTACATCATTCTAACGTACCGTGTGATCAGACTTACTTAATCTGATTTAGATCTACCTCAAAGTCCTCACAGATGCAAATCCTTAGCAGATATAAATTGCATTCCATTTCTTACTGGAACTAGACAGGTTTACAACAGCTGAGTCGCTGGTCTACAGCTATTGAATCCTTCTGCATTTAGTTCAGGAGAGGGTGAAAGATTCTATAGGTTTCTTAATGGACCTACTGGTTTCCATGAAGGAAATACTCATTACTATGTTGGAAATGCTAATATGTGATCACCGAATACAAAATACTTAACTAAATTCCTGAACTGTCCTGAAGACACCCAGGCAGAATTGTTGTTCATAATTTTGTCAAAGATAAGCTTTTCCATTTCTGCCAACAACTGGTTTTTATATGCAGTCTATACTGAGGTTAGTTTAAATTTTAACATATAGTTTGTGGGAATATGGGGCTTCTCAGTCATTGTGCATTTATAGTACTATGCTGAATGTTTACTGTCAGTATTCACTGCTGAAATATAAACCGCAGAAGTGAATTATCCCAGTGATAGAAGGCCAAAGTCTGTCACCATTTTTCTGTCGTGGTTTCAACCATAAATCAGCCACGCAGTTTGTTCACTCACTTCCCCCTT
>JANRGW010050981.1:18408-41547 GCA_024733675.1 Psilopsiagon aymara | reverse complement strand
CTCTGTTCCTTTGATGCAACCAAGCACCCTGTTTGCCTCCCCACTCTGAGACCTGGATTTACATGAGGGATACAGGCTGATTTCTCTTTAGCAATCTTCTATATTAGAAGTGTAATGCTTCACTGCTTTGCTTTTTAAATGTGAGTAGGAAACCCAACTGTGCCATACCCCTCTCCTGTACCAGTGCTGCTTGAATTTCAAGTATAGATGATTCTCTTTACTTCTTTTTTCAAAGACCAAGGAACTTTATTATAACACAATTACAATAAGTGGATCCTAAGTAAGACCTTCAGAAATAATCAGTTCCTGTAGTTGACACAAGCAGCTTGCTTTGTAGGTTTAGTTCAATAAAACATTAAAATGCAATACTGGGTGAGTTTTGTAGAGCTTTATTTTCCCCCGTGTACATTTGATTTCATTTATCATTTCAGCCTCAAGTCAGTTCAGTATTTAGTTCCTATATTTAATTATGTTTTCTTTTCATCATGGCCTTTTCCAGATAAATGCTTAATCAGGGTGTTCACTGTAATATAAAAATTACTAGAGTGAAAAGAAGGAAGTAATAATGTTCTCACCCTTACATGCAACGGCGTATGTTAAATTCTAGAAGGTTGATTAAAAAAGGGCAACGATGTTACTGAATGAAAACCCCGTTAATAAGCCCTCGAGATAAAAACAAGCCAAGTAATGGCAAAAATTAACAACCGGAATATGAAACCATAGCACTTTTTAGACAGTATCAGGGATCTATTCATGCTTCAATAAGATGCAACAAAAGCAAAATATAAATTGAAGTTCAATGCATCTATCACTTGCACGCTGGTCAGAGATCAGACTTGTTATTCCAGTAAAAGAACTGCTTCCTGATACAAATTCCTCAGAATCCCAAATCCTCCTGTTTCACAACAGCACAAGGAATGCTTATTTTTGACAATGTCTATGTGCAGTGTGAGTGCTAAGCATTGGTAGTACCGTCATCACTGTTACCCACCTTTCACTTTGCCTTTACCCACAATGAATTGCTTTATTTTCTGTGATTATTCAAAATAAAACTTGCTATGGACCAAACATTTCAGTTACTGGAAAACAGGGAAATTTTCTGTAAAACCTGCTGCATAAAATATTATGTTTCTTACATACTTCCAGGTAGTTCTTCCTGGCTATGACTGTGTTTTATATATATATATATATTCTCTCACCTAATTTTGTCTGGTTTGCAGTCCTATTCTCTGCACCTTTTTCTTCACCATAGTCACTGATTAGACCATTTCTTCCTGCAGAAATTACCCTTTTTTAATGGGCACTGTCAGTCTTCTGTTACTGCTTCTGCTTACTGCATGGGGCTGGAACTGGATGATCTTAAGGTCCTTTCCAAACCTAACTCTTCTATGATTCTATGTAAACCAAACTTTCAACTCTTCTTTTTCCTAAATCATGTGAAGACATGTTGCTCATCAAAACCTATCTACAGATGAAGTTTCTTTCTAAACTAGGCAAGAGGTAGCTGGTTTGCTTCATAAAGTGAGAATCATTACCTGGATTTTTCAGCTTTTTTGGCTTTTTTCATTTACTCTCAAATAGGTTTTTGACATTAAAATTTGATGCAGCCACATACAGCTTCTGAAAATATGTAACATTAACTGAAATTTTAGACAATCCTTCGTTAGGAAACTGCAAGGTTTTTCTTATCCATCAACATCCTCTATTTAGGATCTCAAGGAATGCATGGCTTCAATTCCTTCTGCCTGTCTTCTGTGCCTCCCAGAAGTTAAAGCAGGGAGGTTAGCAGCCATCACCCTAATTTGGGAGATGTCAGGTGACAGTGACATGCACTACTCTGAAAGTCAGTCAACTTAACTGTCATGGACTTGAAAAGATAAAGACTGAAACCTCCAATTTAGGCACTGCTTCTGTTCTGGACAGCTGAACTGCTGGAGTGTTTTGGCATTTTGCTTTCCCATTCAAAAAGCCCACTTTGTCTCCGGGCTCTGGCAAGGCAGGGGCAGAAGTGAGCTGTGACAGCCTAAGGTGCTAATGTCCCCAGGCACCTATTCTGCATCTCTCCAGTAGCGCAGACACCAGAACACAGCATGTGCCACATCTGCAGTTCCCTCAGCCACTGGCAGTACAGCACAGCTGGGACAGTCCCGCTATCCCTCAACCCTGTCCTAGCCACCAGCTTGTATACAGACCTCTGGCACTCACGCAGTCCACAGCAAACAGTTCTAGGGAGCTGAATCCTACTCTCCAAGAGGCAGCGGGTATTTTCCTGCTGGCTTGAGAATCTCAGATGTTCAATGAGCAGCCCGCAAACACTGGCACACAGGATGAGATAGGAGAGCAGAGCAAGGAGTGAACAAGGGTCCAGGACCATCCCTTCCAGCCAGCCAGCTAACTTGAAATTGCTCTGGCATTTCAGTCAGGCTGTGCCAGGAAGGATAAATAAGCTTTTGCTAGTGTTACAACAGCACTGGCCAACCACCCATTCTGTTCTCACTGATTTGGGGACAAAACAGAAGAAAAATGTTTCAGATGAGTCTAAGAGTCACAAACCTGTAGAAGAGAGGAAGGAATTACTTACACTGCAATCAACTCTGTCAGAACTTGTCCATCAGAGCCCTTCTACCGGGCAAAAAATTTCTCTATTGCAAGGGTTCAACCCAGTTAAAATTAGTGTTGGGAAAAAGTGAAGAATGGAGAGTGCTTCAAATGCCTCATGCTAGATTGCTGTTAATGTTTGAAAATCATCACAAGAGTAAAGCGACTTTTGCATTCAGAGCTTAGCTTTGCAAAAAGGGAAACACACTTTGGCTGGGAACCTAAAACAGTTTCAAGGACTGAGGTCTAATAGCAAACAGTTTTAAGAGCTCTTCTTTCATAACAAACACTTTAACAACAACATTTTGTTCCTTTGATTGCTTAAAAAACAAAAAACAACTGCCGTATATGGATGCAAGGGACATACAGATTCCTTGTGAAGATTTCCTCAAGTACCCAGAGGAGTGAAGGCCCAAAGGATGACTGCTAACCTAGCTCAGGGCTAGGTTATTTGGTACAACCAGTAAGACTTTGTCTATACTGTGAGGCCAAAAATCAGAAAACCCCCACATGCCTTGGGTTGGCACACAGATGTTAACAGGAAGTTTTAGTGTAAGCAAAATACTACACACATGTTGCAATTCAGATGTGGACATAGGCATATGTGAATATATGCACTGTTCACCCCATTCCACAGAAGTAGTGCTGGCCCAGACAGCTGACCTAATGACACTGACAGAGTAGGATTAACCTGCTAGCAAAATCTTCACTTTTACTGTTCCAGAAACACAGCATTCCTCCTCAAAAACTTAGAGCATCACAGCCAAGATCTGTGATTTACTGTCACAGACCCGTGATTTACTGTTAGGCCAAGAATAATTCTCATTTGCCAGATCCTCAAGTCTTCAGTATTTTATTTGAGTGCTTTTCAGAGCTGGAAGAGAATTTCTGGGATAATCGATGGAAAAACCAACTGAGACAATGGGGCTGTGCCCAGGAATGCTAACAAAATGCAAGAGTGCCAGAAGATGTGCAACAGACACAAACTACATCACTACAGGTATCTCTGTGCTGTTCAGAATGTTGCACACACTTAGAAGCACATTCCTACTATTCGCACATGCTGCGTATGTCAGGCATCCTTCCCCTTCAGTCTCCCTCAGGTAATCCGTCCCTGTGGACAGCTCAGACAGCAACGTTTTCCAGACTTGTCAAAGACACACATGTCGGACACAGAACTTTCTGTGAAAGCTACATTTGCAAATAGCCACACCAGGCAAGATATCAGACCTGAACCAACAGCAAACACTGCCTCTGAAAGCATCATGACAATATGCCCACCAGCTCCCTGGGAGTGTTTGTTACAGAGGAAGACCAGAAGAAAAGCCAGTGTAGACAGAGCTGCGTGACTTCTGGCACTCACATCAGCCAAGAAGGTCCTGACAAAAATATCATGAGACTATAAAGAGCAAGCCAGTCACCATGCAAATAAAAGGTATCAGACACAGCAACTTTATTTTGTTAAACAGCACAAGACTGCCATGTGACAGTGATGCTAATTACTCTATTTTGAGAGCCCTTCAGAGTAATGGACAGGAGGGAGAGGGGAGAGAGACAGAGGGTAATTAAGACCTTACAATTATTACTTTTAAACAAAAGAGCCCTCAGTTCCAAGTTGAGCCTCTCCAGAGCAGCACGGGCTCCTGCAGCAGCAGGGATGCTGGGGCTCAGCACAGACCAGAGCAGCGTGGCACTGCCAGGCAGTGAGTCCCCAGTCCAGCCCTCGCAGCGGGAATGGGAAGCTGGCACGTGGCCCACGCCGCCTTGGACTACCAGCTATTATAATGCATTGCTGGCAAAGCTCCTGCAGCCACAGAAAGAGAGGAGGAAAATTAACTCAGGTTTAATAAACACTGTAGAGTAAACATGATTTCAGATAGACACCAGATATAAATACTAGGCTTTTTCTTAAAGACACAGCCTATTTCCAGGCAAGAGCATTCAGATCTTAAAACAATGAGGTCTCCCATAGCTTTTCCTTCTGTCTACCTAAAAGAAAGGTCCCCAAGAAGATGGTTTTTTTCACTCCCCATTTCAAACACAGGATCACAACATCTCAGGTGACATTAGAACAAAATGAGACTAGGGGATGGGGTATTACTGAAGGCAGGTGTCTGTTACAGCCCAGCCAGCTAGAGTATCCTTTGCACCAGATAACCTTTCAGTCAAGACAAGACAAACAGTATAACTAGGGCAATCGTGTTTGTAGGGTCAGGACACAAACAGAAACCCACACAGAGAGCCTGGAAAACTTCATCCCTAAGTAAGTGCCTCCAAGAGCACTCATCGATATGATGGGCCTCAACTCTACAGATCAGAAGGATAAACACATCTCCAAGTTGCAAGGATGACAAACAGTCCTTTACCAAGGCTTGGAGCCTTGATATTTTGGTGTTGTGAAATACCTGCAAAGACACTCATACAGCAAAACAATTACAAAATGTAATTAGGAGAGAGATGCATACGGTCACACAAGTCACTTGTCAGACAGCCTTTGGAGAATAAGAGAAAATTTCTTCCAAATAACTAAAAATTAGGAAAATGCAGCTTCTGAAGCAACAGCAAGGTAAACGTCAGCCTACAAGTTTGGCACACATCCTATGTTTCTGTAACCTGTTACAAGAAAGGATACCCTGAGTCTTACGCTACTCCTCAAAATTGTCAGCAACTTCGATTTCTAGTGCAGCACCATCAGAATTCTTCCACCCGTACAGGTGTCACCCTCAGCAGACTGCGACATCAATGCATTGATTTTGACACTTCCTCAGTAGAAAAACTCCGATTTAAATTACACTTGCTGTCACAAACAATTTGTGCTGTGCCACGCTCTGCCCGCCCAAAGTTTCTTCCTAGCATGTTGTTGGCAAGCTAATGAGAACACATCAGCTAGCTCCGATCAGTGCATCCTCCAGAGCAGCAAGATGAGCTACAGACGATGACATCTCAGAAGGTTCTGGTACAGCAAGTATCATAGAAAGCAGCTGAAAACACAAGATAAATGAACATAACCATAACAAAAGACAGAAAATAGTACTAAGGGACAACCCATCCACCTTGCTCTAAAGTCCTCTTTTGACGGGTAAGCATAAGATCTAGCAATCTGTCTTGTGGAGGGGAGTTGCAATATGAAAGGCTGCCATCCAAATAAGTCCCATTTAAAGCAAGACTAAACTCTGAAGGCAAGGAGGGAATAAATCATAGGAGTATCTGTGGGTTACAGCTGAATGCCAGCACATTTCATGGGATAAGACAGCCAAAATACATACAAATATAAAACAAAAAAAGAAGGATGAATTTTCCATTAGATGGAACAACAAGAGATAAAGGAGGCCCCAGGAAATGTTGATCTTGTTTCCAAACATCATGGACACAGTTAGGTTAGGGCAGAATGGAACCGGTATGTCCCCACCCCCCCAGAAGTCTGCGTTACAGCAAAGCTGTAAGATCACGAACAAACACTGCAGACAGGAATCCGGTAAACAGCAGAGTCCAATTATACAGTCTCTGCTACAAAAATTAGACCTACAAGACTGAGTTACCTAAAGCTAGTGAATGAATTAGCAAGAGGGGAAAAAAGGGGGCGGCGGGGGTAGAACAAACTCAGGCTCCCCTACAAAAGCAGAATTAACACAAAAATGTGAACACCCTCCAGGGAGTTTCCACTCTGCACATGCTTCCCAATTACTGCAGAGCACTCATGTTTCAGTATAGAACAGGAAAAAGGCAAGATGGCTCTGCTTTTTAAACAAAACGTGACAGGAGGCCAAATATTGATCACATCAGTGATGGAAACCCACCAATCCCATAGAGCAACCCCTGTATTTCTGTTATTCATCACAGTTATCACAAATGTGACGATTGTTTTTTGTCATTAAGAAGCAAGATAGCATTTTCATGAAGGGAAAATGCTGACATTGAGGAGATCTTGCAGGGTGACCAGCAGCAAGCCACAGCTGATGTGGCTGGGGCAGACTGGTTCTCCAAGGGCACCAAAGCTCAGCAAAGCCAGTCTGCATTCCCACCGAGAGCACAGCCTGCTTCTTCCTTACCCTCAAACCTTTTCTGTCACACACACTTCACAAAACCCACATTCATTTTTGTCTTCCCACGTCTTCCTGAAAGAAGAACCTAATCCTGTATTGGTAGAGACAGGCGGTTGTTATTATTATCTACAGGAAAAACAAAAGATACTCATCTTATCTAAAGCTCAGCGTAAACAATGGACGGGGAGAAGGGAAGCGGAGACTGCACCGCCATTCAGTATGGCCTTTCTGAGCACCAAAGGTCATGGTGTCTTGCCCCCTTTCTGCAGTCAGGGAAATGGAGAGGTGAGGATGGGGCACTGCCCCAGGAGGTGCAAAGGCAGAACCCACCATTAGCAGTGGCACCCATAGGCAGCACTGCCTGTGCAACTCAGGGTTCTTTCAAGCAATGCTTCCAAGATGTGGAGATCAGCACATGAGTGAATCATGGTTTCCTTCACATAAAAAGGCAAAAAAGAGAAATGTTTCCCATTGCACAGGCAAGCAATTTCAGCCATACCACACTCATGTGACTGCAGCTACAGGGGACAAAAAGAGGCACTGTGCAGTTGGATATAGCCCAGCCCAGATCCAAGTTAATCACTTCCTCAGATCAGGCCATGGAGGAGCAATGCTGTCACAGATGTTTACACCATCCTCCCCTGAGACAACCAAGGAGAACTGCAGGAGGACAGAAAGCAGACAACAGACTGAGAGCCAGTACCACTGCACCTACCCTGCTTGCCTCACAACAGCACTCACTCTCCTCTCTGGGGAATAAGGAGTATATCCTGCTGGGAGAAGCTCTGGTGCTGGTTTGTATTTGAACTCCAGCTGGCACAGTAACAGTCTAATTCATGGTAAGGGCTCCCTGGGTGAAATAACAGGTTTTGAGGGATTTTTTGCCAGTTTTCATTAAAAAGAAAGAAAACTCTATTGCGTTCTCAAGAAAATAACATGAAAAAAATCAGCAATAACTCTATGTTTATGCAGACTTCCATGCAGGAACAACTAGCTAGGTCATTATTCCAAAAGAAAGACAAAATCATTGATACAGACCCTTGTCAGACAGCTGCTTCGCTTCCTTTTGAATAAACTAAAAATACAACAGAAGTTCTTGCTGAAATGCAAGATAACTTCTTTTTAATTCTGAGGCAGTGAGAGAACAGCAGAAATCTGTTATGAAAGAAGGGAAAAGCAATATGTTAGTGCCAGGTAAGAATTCAAGGAACAAGTTCCATGGGGAATATGGATCTCCCAAAGTTGAGTTGCTCAGAAGCTTCAGCTGCATGAAGACAATGTTCAAGATAAACAAAGCACGCCAGCATTGAAAGTCAGGCTCCCAAGCAGCTCCATCACTTCATTATGCTGGAAAACAGCAATAGGAAAGACAGAATCATTTCTAAATGCTTTGCCACCACTTCCTGCTTGACAGCACAGAATCACTTTTCATAGGCAGCCATTTCAGACCTGAAAAAGAATTAGATGTGCTACAGCAAGGATTTATAGTTTCTTCTGAAGGTCTTAACATTACTTCCTCCCAGAGCGGCTTGGCTGGCATGAAAGGAAGGATATGCTGCAACAGAGCAGCATTTACTTGCAATTATTTGTTTGCCTCAAAATATTAGCATCTTCCAAATATCACGGGTGGAGGAAGGAGGTGACAAATCATCTAAGGGGTGGCAAGAGGAAGATGAGAATTTCCATTACTAACTACGTGTTAGGTAGTCCCACCCCAAAAAAGTCATGATGCTATCCTAGGATGTGAGAAGAGAAAGATCATGGTTTCTATGTGTCAAATTACAGGAGTCACATTCACATTATTCCAGGGCAGCTCACATCCAGAACCTGGAGGAACACTATCAGCTTTGAAGGTCAGCTCCTGAAATCGTTACAAGTGATTCTTGTATTTCAAGCCAGCCTGAAGAGAAGTTTTGATCAGAGCTTTCTTCAGATATCACAAGAGTATTTAGCAAATATTTTCACACATCACAACCACTTACTTTCAGTCCCAGAAATGGACCAGGAAAAGGTACAAAGTAGTTTTCAAATACAGTTTTACACTGGTAGATACCCAGGATAAACACTCACAGCTCTAAGGAGACCTAGAGTAAATAGATGACTTGACTCAAGGCTTAGCTCATCACAAAATACTTAAGGATGAGACTGGCATTCATCAAGAGACTAAAAAGAAAGTCAGGTAATTTACCTCATAGAGGCCACAACTTGCTGTCTGAATCTCTAACCCACTTCAGACTGGTGAAAAATCTATCCTTCATTTTGCCAGATGAAGAAAGTTTTAACAGAAGGTAACAGTCACTGTTGTGAAAACACTTCTGAGGATATAGATTGTGTTACAAAGTCACCTATTTCTGAAAGCTTGCTAAACCAAATCTTTAATAACACCCCACCACTACACCACTTTCTCATGTATCTTTGCTCCTTCCTTCCAGCTCAGTAGATGGTACCCAGGGAATACAAAAGACACATCACAAATTCCCTCAAGAGAGCTGGCGTACCAAACAAACCTCTACAAGTCTCCAACAACAACAAAACAAAGCAAAAAAGTAGCAAATGAAGCTATGCATAACTTCATTATGTGAGAAAAAAACACAGTATTTCCTCCACCAAAACCACCAGGCATGCTGATAAACAGCAAGCAATGGCAAGTAGCCAAGTAACGCATCATAAATAGCAGAGTGCTTTTCTCTAGCAAGAGACAACAGTGAAACGAGTTGGACTGTAGGAGTCCAGCTGGGAAGAGGTCTTTACAGAAGCATATTCATGGATTTTTATGTTGACCATTTCAAACATGTACATATGAAAAGGTTAATGTTCTTCTGGTTCTTCCCTTTGAAGGTCATGAAGGAAGCAAAAATAAAGCGCTCTTTGATACTACCACAGCCTACATGGAGATGCTATTTAACAGTACGAAGCTGTTTGGAGAAAGACCGACTAATTTTCTTTCAAGCAAATCCCAAAGTCTTCTATGAACTCTTTACACAAATCTGTGAACTTCACACAAATAAATGTGAAGAGTTTCACGTTTCTCAAGATAAAATCTGGGGGGAAGCCTCTAAAGTTTGTAAACCCTTGAATTCCTGTGTTAAATAATAAGCATTAGTCACTGTTTCAGATAAACCTAGAAAAACATATTTTAAGAAAATGCAGCTTTGTAGCCTTTGCAGATCAATGCACTTGGGTTTGCACTTTGGTCTTTCCCTTCTCTCAACCCACAGATGAGCTTTATATCCCAGCAGCCATTTCAAGTCTGTAAAAAGGTCTTTTGTTGCACTGCAATGTGTTCAAGCACAAATGGAAATGTTTCAATCTAATAACAAATAATGTGTTAAGATATAACTACGTTCATTAAAATTCTTCAGAAAGCTTGAGCTTTCCCACAGCAGAACCTCATGCTATGGGAAGCTTCCATCAGTTCCTGTTCTGAACACTGCCCACAGACTGTCTCGATGACATCTAACACACAGTTCCTCCTACCCTTATTGAGGACCTGACAGACAACTGCATGTCACCAAGAGGACTGGCACCACAAGCTGAACCGCAAGATTGCTATCCATTACATGGCAGGGCCAAAAATCTTTCTGCATTTCACTAAGATGTTGCCACAAGAAGAGACAGCACCCAAACCCCCTGCAACAATGGAGTGTTATTCAATGGGATAAATATTTGAATCAAGGATTGCAAACATACTGCTAGGTTGGTTTTTTCCTCCTGCTTTCACCATAGCTGACCCTGGCTGAGAGGAACACATGCACATTTATGTTCAGCACTGCCTACATCCCAGAACAGCTTCAGCAACAGTAGCAATGCCAACCAGCACATGCATGGTGACAAGCTGGCAGGTCTGCTGAGGTCCCACCATATTGCAATTGAATGGTCTGGAGAACACAGAGATCCAAAGGTGGCGGTTGGGGTGTCAGCTCTCAGAAATGATGCCAATAAATACAGGAACGCAAAACAAAGGCCAGAAGACATTTCCTTCCAGGAGGCAAAGGGAAAACAAAAAAATGGCACAGGTTTTTTGGGGGTTGGTTTCATCCCTTGCTTTCTGAAACAAACACCTTCCCACAGCCTTCTTTCTTCACCTTTACTGCTTAGGCAGCTTCATTTAGTTGATCACTGGGAACTGGGCTTCATTCAGCACCTTAAAATCTGCTCTCTCAGACTACTCCTTCAGGCATTGGCAAAGTTTTTAACTAATAAGCACTTGCCTATTAAGCTGAAGATAGAATTACTTATAAAATGAATTATGTTTTCCTGGTCGAACTGGTTTTCATTAACATCTGGAAGGAAGGCTTAGCAATTTTGCCTGTGTCCATGCAGCCTATGGCCAGCTCCACCAAGAGGGCAGAAGAGGGATGTCCACAGCCCTGGGCACCCACAGAGACCAGGTCCAGCCACCAGTGACCTCCACAGCACAGAAAGAGAGCATCAGTACCACAGCCTGGGGAGAGCTGGTGGCATGCTCACCAGGACAGCAAGGTGAGGAGGTTTTACTACCATTGCAACTGCAATGCCCATTTACTTACCCTTGAGTTTTTACTTGCTAGCACTTTAAAGACAAAAGAGAATCAACCCTGACACAAACGGGAGAAGGGAGGGAAGAAAGGGACATTCACCATTCTTGAGATGCTCAGGTTCTGTTTTCAGCAAAAAAGAAAAAAAAGCTTAGTTCTGGTGAAAGGAAAAACGAGAGGAGTTACCTGAACTTCTGTGTGCATCCATCCCAAAACAGCAGACAAGGACTCCCAAAAATTCATTAGGCAATGCAAGTCTACAAACTGCACATACACTTTGAAGCAAGCACTGAGTTAACAATGCAGACAGAAAACATCCTCAAAGCCTCCAGTGAAAGGTCTGAGTTTTCCAGAGTTAAAGGAAAGTATACATGCATAAAGAAGTCAATTCTCACTCTGGAAGACATGCCTTTTCCTTTTTGCAACTAAAAAAGAAGCAATATTTTTTCAGATATTACAAATGCTCACATAAGCTCTGTAAAACCAGGCTCCCAACAACATTCATGGAGCTGGCTGGCATTTTAACAAGAATGGGCAGAACTTGTTTGTCATTTTCTTGTATTTAAGCCAAATAGCTGTAAGGCCGGCACAGGAGGGCAGCATCTAAGTTTAAGATACATAAGTAAAACAGTATCAAAGCAGTAACAACAAAGTACCTTCAAGAATTATAATATCAGGTAATCATCACTAAGAAAATCAAATGTAAAATTTGGAGTTTGATTATTTGTTGTGTTGAGGTTTTTAAATTATTATTTATTTCAGCTTTGGCCAACTGTTTTGAAGGCATTGGAAACTAACCGAGGATACTGAATGTTGCTTAGGTTTCATCGTCAGCTGAATTCACACAGGAAACAAACAATCAAGTGTCTGTCTCTCAGCAAGTATGTTAATCTTAAACACCCACAGTAAAACCCTCTTCATCTTAAGAGAGGGTATGGGGGAAGAAACCCTTCCCAAACTGGACCAGGCTTCTGAAGAGAAACAATTTACACACCAAAGCATGAAGGATCCATACAAATGCCATATCCTACCTAGTGCCTCTGACACGCTTCCCATGTCTGCTGTACAGCTCTTGGCTCACCACAGACAGATCCTCTACCCACACGGAGCCAATTATGAGTTTCTTAGTCACAAAGAAATTGCGCCAAGCAGAGTTCACCCTGTAACTTTCTGCTGGGATGGGCCATTCATCTCCCCTTTCAACATGGACAGGGGCAGACAGTTCTGAAAATTGCCAGTAATTACAGGGAGCTTTTCACTGTGCTTCTTCAGGTCAAGAAATCTGTTGTGTCTAGAAGTCAAAACTCTGTAAATAACATGCACAATATTTTAGACACACATGATTATTCTATATACACACATAGGTACTATATATACTACAAACAACTATTGAAAAAGATCCATAAAGTTGGATTTCAGGCCTTAATGCAACTGAAACAATTGGGGCACACGAGAAAACCTTTCTGGACAGGGAGATCATTCTCCATCTGTGTTCTTTCAGCATCCTTGCAATTTCCTTGCAGTTTCAGAAGCTACTAGGGGTGAAACAACACGTTAGAAGTGGATCCAAGTCCATCAGATGCTTCTTAATGTCATTTCACCCATGAGGGTTTTTGCAGGGAGGAGCAGGGGCCGTTTGCTGGGAGCAGGCTGTTTGGAGTATCTTCTGCCAAGTCCCTTCTGGGACTTCATGTTAAGCAAAAGGAGTGAGGATGGCTAAAGGGAAAGTCTGAACTGTAACACAAAGTATAAGTATTCTAATGTCTTAAGTGATAGACAAAGGCAATTGAACCAGAAAGCAAGCAAACGGCTATGTTCATCATATATATGCTATTGTTACAACAGAGGCTCTATTAAAACAAGAGCTCTCCAGTATCCAAATTTGATCAGTTGATAGGTGATATACATTTCCGTTGAGTGTCATACCCTTCTGATCTCTAAACTGCATTAGAAAAGACAGCTGCAGTCAACCACTCCTAATAAATACGTTGCTGCAAAATAAATACACCCTTTTTCTGTGTAAATATATTACTGGTTTACAACAAGTACCTAAAATAACAGATTTTGCTCTACCATAACATAGTGGATTTAGGGATACCATCATTCTGCATGGCTACTGCATCACAACACAGCAAGGATAGTATAGTACAGTATAGTATAGAGTATTCAAAGGGAAACCATATAGGAGTTTCACTACAACACTGGCACAACATACCATGACAATGCCAGAAAAACTGACTGGCTGATTCAGAGTGCAGCAGCACTGCTGTTAACCAGCAGGGAGGAGCAGCTCTGAAGGTCCTTTAGGCACTTGAGCTCTCTTCTCACTCACAAGCAGACAGTTCTGTACCAGACGCTCCGTGCCGTCACTGGCTACAGGGCAAGGGCCGCAGACTGCTCCTTAGGGCTGTACTGCACTGAAAGCAGGCTCAGGTTTTATATGCCTTTTTAAAAATGAGCAAGCTCCCTGCCCTGTACTCCTTCTGCAGACACCCAGCACCAGACTCTCCTGAGGCTGATGTAGGGAAGTCCAAACATCACCAAAATCCACTGCCTTTCCATAAATCTCCCACAAAGGTTTTATTTCTAAGAACAGCAGCTGAGCCACGGCAGAAGCCAGGCACCACACTATGTCACTGAAACACAACTTCTGCTAGCGTATGACCCCAGAAACCCAAAGGCACTTCATAGAATCACAGAATGGTTTGGGTTTGCAGGGACCTTGAAGCTCACCCAGTTCCAAACCCCCTGCCACGGGCAGGGACACCTTCCGCTAGGACCAGGTTGCTCCAAGGCCTGTCCAACCTGGCCTTGAGCGCTGCCAGGGATGGGGCAGCCACAGCCCCCCTGGGTAACCTGTGCCAGTGCCTCAGCACTCTCACAGGGAAGAATACCAAATATTATTGAAACAAGCATAGCAGCATATCTAACTCATTTTTATATCCTGCGCCATTTAAATCTAAGGCTATTGGCAAAGTCCAAACCACTAGATCAGAAAAATTACAGAGGCCACAGTGCTTTTAACATCCATGCACCTGCTGAACTTCAGTGACAAGTCAAGTCTTGCTTATGTATAAAGATTTAGGAGGTTGGGATGACTAACGTGAATGAATACATTCATTGGGAAGTACACAGGAGAGAAAGGGGAACAGTGCTATTTTGTCTGTGACAACTTTAATAGCCACCTCAGCACAGCACACGCTGAAAAGCAGCAACAGAAATGTAAACCACCTGGTTTGGCTGGATGCCTGCATTGCAGGGCACTTGACCCCAGGACTTCCTGAGCTCCCTGCTACACTGGATCTCCTGCAACAGCCTGGATGAGTAACAACCAAAGAGCACTGACATACGGCAGCGGGGTTACAAACAACTTCCTCCACTGAGACATCTCCTGCTGTAATTAGGGAGGCGAGCAGCATGGGCAGGGAGAGCTGCTGGTGCTGTAGGACAGGGCACCAGCATCCTGCTCAGTACCAGCTACACCACATCCATCCCACTCCTCTGCCTTCCCCCTCACATAAGTCTCTTTAGCACCAAGTCAAGCAAAGGAAAAACCTTTATGAGGAAGTGGAGCAAAACAAGATCATCTCTCTGAGTCTTCTGGTTTATCAACAGGCTTCTTGCCGGTCCTTTGAAACAGAAACTAGCTGTGCTTCCAGTCACAAGGGCCAGGCAGCTTAAAAACAGCAAACACCAAATAAGCAACATAAAACTAAAAAACAGCTTTGATGACTGCAGCAGACCCTGGTCAGCAGCCACCACCTTTCCCTGTCATGATTCAGTACACCCTTTCTGTGCCATCCCATGTGGCTGCTCATGCTGGACTCTCCTAGAGCAGCAGTCAGCTCCCAAACTGAGAACCACCTGCTTGTACTAGTTGTGCTTTTGTTGGGCCCAAAAAGGACCAGATAGAGAGGTATGCATAGGAGTGCATGGGGGAAGTACCATATAAAGGAGGTGGCGAGAACAAGAGAAGCTTTTCCTCTTGACTTAACCGCCCAGGCCCAAAATAAAAGAGAAACGGAGGTTTGGAACACGGATTGGAACCACTAGTGCTGTGGTCCGGGGAAACCAAGGGGCCATGCAGGTATGCACACCAAACCCAAGCCAGGCACAAAAGAGCCAGCCTCTGAAGAAGCCACTATCCCCAGGTAAGAGCAAGCTGTAGACACGCAAACTGCTGTAGAAAACTGAAGTAAGTTTGTAGCTACAGCTTAGCCTAAATTTCTCTTTAAAAAGCTACCGGAAATTGGTTGGGGATTTTGGTGGAGGTGGTTTTTGTCTTGTTTTTTTTACTCTCTGTTCTCTCTGGAAATGAACCCACAAGTATACTTCAGTATTCAATTGGGCAGTATCACTGTTATTTAATGAGACTTAATATACCCAGATAAGAGACTTAGATGGTCTCTCCCTTACTTCTGTAGAGTTCACCAGGTAATCCAGAGTCACAGTCAATAACTTCCATCATTCCCCATGCTAAAGAGAGAACAGCATCTTGCCAAATTTATTTGGGGGAAAGGAGGCGGAAGCAGCTTTAAGTGCATAAACTGTTAGGCTGCAGCATGGAACAGACTGACCTCCCGGACCTTCAACCATGTGACTAACCCTGACAAGTTCAAAACTGGATTTCTTCCAGGGTTTTCCTGTGAAACTTGTGATTTTTCTCCCAGGTTGTTACAACCCTTTTTTTCAGCACAGTGATCTAACCAGAGCTCTACGCTTTTGCACAAATCTAGCCTGCTTTGTTCAAGCAAGATCTTGAAATACAATTAAAGCTCCAAGGGTGGGTGCAGTCAATTTGTTTTGATAATGTTTCCTGTTTATAACAACCCTAAATTTCATTGCACAGGGGAATGAGATCATCAGTAAGGCATGGAAGGAGGGAAGTAGGATGTTTACAGCACCCAATTCATTTTACCTGAGCTTACAGACTTCATCACTTTGCAAACCTTAAATAATTCAATCCACAGGTGCATACAGAAAATATACAGGGTTCAATGATCAGGACACCTATGAACTGTCTCCACCAAAGGAAAGCCATCACAGTTGGAACCAGATGATATTAAGGTCCTTTCCAACCCTACCCATTCTATGATTCGATGATTTTCCAAACCCCCTATCATAAGCAGCCTCTTACAATGCTACAGAACACGCTACAGAGCAAGGGGAAAAGAGAAAGCTCACAGGTTTCAGGAGATAAAATGCACAATCTGAACACACTGAAATTTATTACGGGCTAAAGAAGTAGTTTCAAGCATTTATCTCAGCAGAAAACAACTAGACTATTTGAAAGCTATGCTGTGCCATCGTGATTCTTGAACACCATCTGAAACCTAGACTGACATCCAGCCTCCATTCAGAAGACAGAGGTCACCTTCTACCTGGCAAGAGCAACCACAGAACAAAAGCAGGATCTCACAACACTTAGGAACAGGGAAGAGAGAAGGCTACAACAAAAAAAGCTCACCACTTGAACCTGGAGCATTCGTGAATTTCTCTCAACAGTATTTTCCTCATAAAGAATGTCAGTTCATGCAGATTAGTTTGAGACTCCCATCTAACTGACAGAAGAGGAGACAGCAGGAGACAGTAAAAGTGGTTTTCAATTCAACTGGAATAACAAGACAGGGGAGAAGCAGTGAGTCTTGCTCCCTTTACCAACTACATGTTAAATCCAGGCCACTGCTTCTACTGCCAGACATTAGCCTGCAGTATATTATTCAGTTCTTTCATTATTAATGAGGCACAGCAAAAGAAATCCCAGTCTACCTCTGACTAATATGGATTTTAAAGTACGAGACACAGAAAGTGCCCCTCAGCGTAAGCTTGCTGGAGCAGTGACCAGCATTTTAACACAAACACTGCTCCACTGCCTTATCTTTGGGGCCCTGACTGCTGCCCACGTGGTCTGCTTGCCTTTGCATGGAAAATTTCCAAAACCTACCCACATAAGCTCTCTTGTGAGCAAGCACAAAAGTCACCCCCATGCCCTGAACACAGCCTCTCTCTGCCTTCTCAGAACTGGGAGTTTACTTTGAGCTAATGGCATCTTTGAGAATAAGCTTTTGTAGCTCTTTTCCTGAGTAATTATGTCAGTGAACAGGCCAGTGTGTTCCAACCCATGAGCTTCTTGGACAGCAGGCAGGAACATCCTACTGAGTAGGAATAACATGATGCTTCTCCACAAAAGAGGGCAGGGAGAACTGATGGCAGTGGGTAGGGAAGCAGGGCCCCGACCCACTCCTCATCAGCAGTTTAGTGATGAATACGTTCCACCAAGTCAGTGTAAGACTTCATGCTGAGTTTTGCTGCTGGGATGCAAAGAAAGCAGCAAAACCTTTCCATTGCAATGGTTTGGGGAAGAAACAGAGGTTACACCAACAGGCACAGAAACAAGAACCAGTGAGACAGGTCAGATAAGAGTTGATTTAAGACACAGTAATATTGCCTTCCAACTCAGAAATACAATGCAACCTTCAAAAGAAGGCAAGCTTAAACTTCTGTACATACTTTGATAAGTGACAACTTGCTCGCACTATTGTTCTCCATAGAAAATGTCCAGCCTCTCTTTCTGTTGTCTTTTGTTGAACTAGTCCTGGCGTTACTCCAGCTGTATCCTGACACAGCTTAGTGTCATATTAAACACTGCATTTTGAAAACAGCTTCAAAAGCTTTCCATTCCCAGCAGAAGCACAACACAACATTACACTTCTACATCTCACACACTGGACCTGTTTGGAGAAAGCTTACTCCCAGTTTAATAATATATTTCATGGAGGCGCATGTACTGCTCGTGATACTCCTCATTCTTAAAGATAACATTAGTCATTACATCAAGTACTCATGGTTTTGTGCTATATCTTCATTTTGCTCATAGTACTATTAAAAGTAGTTATTATTGGTCAGTATATGCACAGACTGGAGGGAGAAAGCCCCGATTCTTTTAAAACTACCTTGCTGATTCATCTAAGCACATACGTACATGAATTTTCAGTGTCCTTGCTAAACCCTGGGCTTCTCTTTCTTTAGTACAGGGTATCAGCATCACAGCACAAGACATTTATAACTCCTGAATACCATGAGAGACAAACATGCAATTAACTGCATTTAAAAATATATAATTATTGACTTTCTTTTACAAAGCAACCTGCTTTTATTTTGAAAGGCAATTACGTATTTATTAAGTACAGAAAAGAGCTGGGTCCTCCAGCTTAAAGAAACAGAACAAAATAGCTGCAATTTTCCAAAGCTTCTCAGAGTTTTCAACAGAATTGCAGCTCCAAGCAAGCACTGAGCTGTAGAGGATGGGCCTAACACACCCCTGATACAAACACCAACAGCTTTGGGATGTTCCAAAATCTCCCTTAATCCCATCTCTGCCATGCCAGGCTGCGAAGGTTTATCCACTGAGTCTTCTCTGTGTGTAATGACTCTAGGACTCCTTTCCCAATGCACAGTAATTTGCAGGCTGAACCTCAAATAAATACAGTAGCTTTACGTCTGCTGCAATCACAAAAAGTGAAGTTGTGACTTGCGAAGCAGGATGACATTAGAGAAGGGTTCAAGAATTAGACCCTTCTTTTCTTGCATTTCTGCTCCCCTGCCTTCATCTGGCACTGCCTTCATTGTAGTTTGTGTAGACAAGAATCTAGGAGCCCCAGATCAGCTACCCAAACTACAAATATACCATCACAAACACATACACCCATATTATAATGCTGTAAAGCCTACACAAAAAGCAGTTCTCAGGCCCAAAGATAGATTTTGTGATTCAGTCTCCTTCCTCACAGTGCAATCTTAATTCCCTCTTCTCTTGATCTACCCAGACCGACTTAGTCAGTACTTGTCCATCTAGAAAAACAGGCAGCTGTCACTTCATCAAGCAAAGTTATTTGTATATCTAGGCAACTAGGCCAGAATGTCATGCAGCATGTCAAGGTAACGCATAACTAAGGTCACTTCCAGCCGAACAAAGGCAACCTAAATCCTCCAGCATATTGCGTTACTGAAGTCTGTCACAGAAAATCAGATAATGCAAATACATCAGGAACAGTCATGTAGATCGGATTTCATGGACCACTGATCCCTGGACACTAGAAATGATGGTGGATAGAACTATGCATACGAAATTGTCTGTCACAATGCGGAATAGTGTCATAACAGAATGTTGTTGCCATTAACTGCAGCAAATGGACATACAGTTTACATGCAATCAAAGACAGCAGAGATTCATTTAAACCTGCAGTTAATATGATGAACAAAGGACATGCAGAAATTGGTTTTTTGCTAATTAAATATCCAGTAAAACACCTGTTAGTGTCTAAAATAATACAGTTAATAAATGACTCCTTGACAGCTACATCATGTTCTCCCCTTTCTTATAATGTTAAGACATTGGTAACTTCAGCATCACATAACTGGAGCTGAGTCTTGAAGGTACAAGCTTTGTTGGTGGGAAAAGAAATCCCTCAACTTAGTCATTAATAATGAAGTAACTAAAGCTTATTATCATATAAAAAAGGAACTTTTCCTAGGTTCTAACCAGGTGCACAGAAGAGAAAGGACAGTGTATGCCAGTTCCAGTCCTGTCTTCTTTAACCTCAGAAATGACTGGAATTTGTTTGTGACAACTGTCAATATACTGACACCAGAATAAAGTCATCCACAGGAATCTTAAAGGGAGACAAATTATTACATACATAGTCAGCTGCAAAAAGACAACTGTGCAACAGTTGAAAACACCATTGAAGAGATTTGGAGAGAAAGTCAGTAATGGTGCATAAAGAAAATCCAAAGTAACTATTCAGAAACTATCAGCATCATCATCCCTACAAAAGATTAGACCAAAGAGAACATACAACATTTACCAAAATAACACCCTTTTCTCATGTCCTCCCAAGTGCCATCATCCAATGCATTTGAGACCCCAGGAAAACAATGAATACAGCAAAGCTCAATTTTAAAGCAAGAGATGTCAAACAGAATTCCGCAGCCCAAGCCATCCAATACACCCCCGTGATTTTCCATTCCATTCCTTCCAGCAACATCCCCAAAACCAATCTGGTTGCAGGCTATTCCAGCAGCCGCAAGAAAGACAAACTCTGCCACAGGGGAAAGATCCTGTTCAGACTGTATTTTCTCCTTCTGGCAAGGGAAAAAGCTGGTGTAATGGCCCAGCAGGAGATGTCTGGCACAGAGACGAGGACACCTTGATTAGAGTCATGGCAGCACACTGGAAATACTTGGCACATAGGCAGTAAAATGCCTGTGGCTTGAGGAGAAGAGATACCCCATCGGTACGTGAGCACGGGGGAACACGTAAAGGCAATACCTGCATGTGTTGTGCCAAAACCTGCCTCTGGCCAAGAGCCACACTGCAGGTGCCAGGCACTTCTGAGCGGGAAAGGATCTCCCAAGGGTCCCACAGCACAGTGTGTACCATGGTGGGGCTGCAGGTGAGGCTGGCCAGCGTCACAACCAGGCTGCTGGTGGCCAGCATCACAACCAGGACATGGGCTCACGGTACTTGGCCACCCCACATCCAGTATCACTTACAGGTGGAGGCCAAGCACAACCACCATGAGCAAAGTGCTTGAGAAGCACACAAGAGGAGCCAGCTGAAAAGCAGACCAACATCTTATGTGCCACTACAGTACTGCTCTCTGCCCAACTCATTTCTGTATGTTCTCAGCATTATCCACTAAGCAAAAGACTTATCGACGCCTATCCCAAAAGGCATCCTGGTGTTTTCAGGGGGTGAAGTCTGAAAGCCCACTCTTTGTCAAACCTTCACTGACCCCTTACACGGCCAGCTGAAAGAACCAGGGTGCTTCCTCCAGCACACACTATTAACATAGGCAAATTACAAGGGTTAAGTTAAAAGCAAGATTAAGATCTGTCTGTGCTGTCACCATGCAGGCTCAAGGGCTGAACAGTCAGTTTCAGTAATTCCAATATTAACACCTAAATTAAGGACAAAAAATAGAAATTAGGGATGACCTTCCAAAAATCTAAATACAGTCTTGGAATTCCTATTATCCCCAATTAATCCTCTGGATTAATACGTTAGTCCAAAAGCTGCATTCACAAGCACTGCAACTCCAGCCTGAGGAGCTCATGCCAACAGACATGGAAAAAGCACAAAGAAGACTGCCTCTCGAACATTCCAATGCCAGGAGGCAGTATCCAGGGGGGAAACACTAGTGGCAACACACCCAAAAATTTTAATGGAACCAAGCTTTTATGTCTGCACATCTAAAAGGTAGTTTCTGAATGGTAATAATATTTGCAGGTATTGCTCTGGACCACTAATGTAAATCAGAAAGCTGCGCTGAGGAAGGGTGGTGTGTTCATTAGGGCATTTTATAAGAAGTTAATTGTAAAAAGTGATAATCAAAGAAATAGATTGACAGAGAAGGCAGATTTCTATTTATCCCAAAGGCAAACAACTGTACTTTGTGATAGAACTACAGGGCTGATGTCTCACTAGCAGAAGACAAACGCATTTCTTTTGCTAGCCTGAACCTGCACACACTGTATACACATATTGTAGTTGCAAAGCATATGCAGGGAGTGTACACCAGGCCTGCAAAACAGATGCCCCCACAAGCCACAGACAACCCTCCCAGTTGACTCCTTTGTCCTGTCATACCATCTTCACCTTGAAAGGTGAAGTGGGAATGAAAGGCAAGCAGGAATGAATGCCTGAAGTTCAATACTCCCCCTAAGTTGTTATTGCAAATAAAGGAGCCTATGCATCCTCTGATAGTGTACCAGGCCGGCTGGCCTCAGAAATCCCAGGCCAGTGCCAGAACAGCACATGTTAAGGCACAAATTATTCAGCAGAGTGATTTAGGTGCTCATGAGCAGTACAGGACACAGCACCGCTGCTCAGGTGGACAGAAGCTGGCAGGAAGGGACTCGTGCTGCTCTGCGAGTTGCAGCTTGGCGTATATTCTTTGCTGGGTGTTAGGCTCATAATCAAGCTTGTATTTCACATACAAGCACTCAAAGGTTGCAAAAGGTACTGTGTAAACCAAAACCCTGTCACCCTTTTGACACCATCTTCAGGGAGAAAATGATTGTGGTTTAAAGGAGAGCGAAGACATGCATGAGAAACAAATCAGACAGGACCGATAAAGGTGACATTACATGGCTGTAAGGCATCTTGCTAAAGCAGCCTAAGAACAGAGAAGAGCAATCAGTGGGTTACGGGGTGTAACACTATGATGTGCTGCCACATCCTCACCCTACTGAGCCTCAAAAAGAAGTGGCAGAGACTGGGGTTGGGGCGGGGAGGGGTTTTGGTGTTTCTTCTTTAAAGGCAGACTGTGTAAGGCTAGGCTCCGGGCACTTATTCTGGTGTAAGGAACTTCACTTCCTTGGCTACGTTGAAGCATCACTCAGTTTTAGAACCTCCTTGGGCAGCCAGTGCTAGGGCCAGCAGAAGGAAATGACGGCCACTGCCCCAGTCAGTTGCGATCATGGAGCAGTGACTCTGGCTGGCTTTGGGCAGCCAGTTTCGCATCCCTATTGCACTGTTCACATAAAACCCTGCCATGCCCTAATAAATCCCACAGACCTACCGCTATTTTAGTCCAATTTTTTTAATTACAGCATTCAGGGATTTCATTTTTAATTTATACCTGTCTACTGAACACGGTCCTGAACATTCAATAACACTTCTTACCTTTTAGAGACAAGATACGATTTTATTGCTGCTTTAAGCATGAAGCTACATGGAGCTGCAGACCAGAAAAAAATCTTTTTAATACAAAAGTCAACCTTTTTAGAAACCCAACTGCAGCTACAAAAGTAGGTGCTTGCTAATACCATGACAGATTGTTTCACACACATATTTTAGCAGCAGAAAGTTCGAAACCAGACAGAATCCAAAATATGAGGCTGTCATGGGTTCAGCAGTAGCAGTCATTTTTCTCCTTCTTAGTAGTTGGTGCAGCACTGTGTTTTTAACTTGTGGC